>JAVGWX010000013.1:30438842-30478842 GCA_036924085.1 Ariolimax columbianus | reverse complement strand
GAGAGAAAGAGAAAGTGTATGTATAGGAGAGACAGAAATAGCGCATGTAAGGAAAAGAGATAGTGTGCGTGAAAGAGAAGTATAGCGCGTGTAAGAGAAAGACGTTTGTGAGAGAAATATACAGTATTTGGAAAAGAATGGGAAAGCGTATGTAAGACAAAGAGACAGTGCTTGTGAAAGTAGGATATAGTTTATGCATGTAATTGTGTTTGCTTTAGGGAAAGCTATAGGGAAGGAAAGAAATAGATAATGTGCGAGAGAGAAAGCGATAGGGAGTGAGAGAAATAGATAATGTGCGAGAGAGAAAGCGATAGGGAGTGAGAGAAATAGATAATATGTGAGAGGGAAAGCGATAGGGAAGGAAAGAAACAGATAATGTGCGAGAGTGAAAGCGATAGGGAGTGAGAGAAATAGATAATGTGCGAGAGAGAAAGCGATAGGGAGTGAGAGAAATAGATAATGTGTGAGAGAAAGAGATAGGGAGGGAAATAAATAGATAATGTGCGAGAGAGAAAGAGATAGGAAAGGAAAGAAATAATGTGCGAGAGAGAAAGTGATAGGAAGTGAGAGACACAGATAATGTTCCCCCGAGAAAGCGATCGGGAGTGAGAGAAACATATAATGTGCGAGAGAGAAAGCGATAGGGAGTGAGAGAAATAGATAATGTGCGAGAGAGAAAGCGATAGGGAGTGAGAGAAATAGATAATGTGCGAGAGAGAAAGCGATAGGGAGTGAGAGGGAGGGGGGGGGGGAAGATAGAGAAAAAGAAAGATGGCATTTAAATTGGAACTATTACACGGGGCACTGCTATAAAATGTAACGATTGCAATATGTAAAGTCCATCATGATGTGTTAGAGACCCAAGGTTTCGCCTGTCTGTTGGGTGGACCAGATTGCGGCATCTCTACCGTATTTCTGTGCCTGTACGCTGTCTTCCTATTTACAGCTAACCCATTCCCTGTGCCGCGAGAGAACAACGCCTTAACCACTCTAACACTCGCACCCATTTAAAGAGAGTAATGATTAAGGAAACCAGTCGTCGTATTCTGTTGATGGGTTTGAACCTTTACCTATCTAGGCGGTGGTAAGGGGTGTGACTAGAGTGATTGTGTAGCTACACGGCTAGTAACACGGTTCACAACGCAACCTCCAGATTTCTTAAAGTTGTGTGTTCATGGCAGAAATTAACCCATAGAAAAATGCATGCTAACGGTGGATGTACTGTGTCGTTAGGCCCACAATACATAGCAACGCACTCCGGTTTAGGAAACAAAGCGATCCAGAAGGGAACCAAAAACATTAAGACACAAATACTGCAACTTCTGATTGGAACATGATAAAATATGATCTCATTTTGAATTACTCAGAAATAACCTTTCTAGGATCAAGATGCTGAGTTGTGCATGAGCTGCAGCGGTCATCGACCCATAACTGACTAGTGTAAGGGTCATCAAACCAGGGCTGCCATGAGCCATCTACATCTCCACCCGGTGATCCTGGATTACAGGCTGCAACAGAGCAGACTGGCTAAGGAGAAGGGATCAAAGAGGAAAGGCTAATCCAGTAGTCAAACATGTCTGCTGAAGTCGGCTGTGTCGGACCGAAAGATATCTTCTTCTTCTTCTGCGTATGCAGTCAGACAGTAACCAGTATTTTTTCAAAAATAGCGGCGGTCATCCTGAGGCTGTCGCCACTGCCATAGAGCTTGTCTTGCAGTTCCACTGGTGATGGCCACATCTGCTCTCTCTGATCCTCGTATGTCGGGCAGTTCTGCAGCAGATGTTCAGCGGTCATTTTACCAGTACCGCACGGGCATTCGTCGGTACACCCTATCTTCAATTTGCTGAATAGGTGGTACCTCAGTCTATTGTGGCCAGTGCGAAGTCTGAAGACAACGACCTGCTCTCTTCGGTTCAACTGGTAATAGGCATCGTTTTTGGTGTAACCAGTATGTTCGGTTTCCCATTTGGTCATGTATCTGGCTTTGATAAGCCGTTTTGACTCTTCGTACGTCATACTGGTATCTGTTTGTGGTAGTCTTGCACCTTCTTTTGCCAGTCTGTCTGCCTCCTCGTTGCCTTGGATGTTGCAGTGTGATGGGACCCACTGTACCACTACCCTTTCTGGTGCGGACTGCTGGCACAGTTTGCAGAGAGCTGCTCTTAAGTCATTTAGCTCAGTGTTTTTCTGGCTTTTTAGCGCTGTGACTACGGCGAGAGCATCTGTCAGCAGGACTATATGGCTTTCATTTTCACTGTGTGTCACCATTTCTTCCACTGTCGCCCTCAGTGCCTCTGCCTCCGCTCTGAAATTGCTTGTGTACTTACCAGTAGCGAATGACAGTGTTATTTTTCTGCCATTTGGTAGGTTCAGGAATGCTCCTGCCCCTCCGTTCTGTGTTGTGTTTGTTACAGAACCGTCGGTGTATGCATGGGTCCAGTCCATGCTTGGGTAGCTTTTCGTTATGAAGCTTAGGGTAGTATCTCTCCTTTCTTTTTCAGTCTGGCAGTTTTTGTTTCCAATACCTGGTATATTTTCTACTACCTCTGGAAATATATCCTGCCTCCAGTTAGGTTTTCGTACAGTAGTGATGGGTTTTGGTGTTGTTAGTGCGTTTATGGGATCTTCGTGCATCTTTGCTTTGGCTATTTCTGCAAAGTTTCTCCGCTTTAGTTTCCCATTTCCCAAATTGTTTAGTCTCTGGTGCATTGGATGGTCGGTCAGTCTTCGGAGTTTCTCTGACTGCAGCTGGGCTCTGCAGTCTCTTCTATCGGTCATGGATTGCAGTTTTGTAATCATTTCAAGTTCTACAATTGGCGTTGACTTCATGCCACCTGTTATAATTCTCATGGCTTGGTTTTGAAGTTTGTTAACTTTATCGAAGTTCGCCTTCGCTGCTGTTGTCCATGCCGCAATGCCATACTCGAGAACTGGACCGAAAGATATAAATATCGTAGTCGAGCTGTGAACTTCGACACAGCGAAATTCCGTTCTTTGAACAACAACTTGCTTCTTGCAAAGCCCTTTTTAGGACTTAGTGGTGGGAGATGGAGAACAAAGAAGAAGCAGAAGAAAAAGAACAAGAAAAAGAAGAAGAAGAAGGAGAAGAAGAAGAAGGAGAAGAAGAAGAAGAAGCTTGCATCAGGGTTAGTGACACATGACCAAGTCAATATTCTGTCTTCAAATGACAGTCCTGGAAACAGACTGCAAGCATTAACTTTTGTTAAGGGATAGGGATCGAAGAGGGAACACAAACCCGACCCCAAGAATTTCATACTGACATCGGGTGTATCAGGCCGAAAGGGAAAAATATCGCAGCATCGCTGTAAATCACGACAGCGCCACAAACGTCCTTTTCAGGACGAACACAGAAGAAAAGGAACAAATTTGAAATCGGTCCCAGCTACTCCCCGCAGGAAGATCATGTTGTTGGGGTCTGTCGGCTCCAAAATAGGAGCAGAGTGACATTATTTTTCTTCCTCCACCATCTGAACCATTTAAAGGAAAGTCCGTATAATGACGAAAGAAGCCTGATATGGAACAAGAGGAGCGTGTTGGAGAGCAAACGAGAAGACGAAGAAGAAGAAGAAGAAGACCAGAGGACATAAAGGCCCCTAAACGAGTCAAGACTTCAATGAAGACGAATGGGCCTCCCTGAAAATCGAGCCCCCCGCCAGTGAAAACCAACGAGTCTTGTTCACACTTTTCCTAATGAAACGGCGCATTAGATTACATGTCCTGTGGCAGTCGTTCCGTCACGACGGGAGAAAGATGTAGGAGGACTGCTTTATAGCTGGGAGATGCAACGACCTGAGCCAGATAACGAATATTGTGAGACCCATGGGCATGTGGGGACTCCCATTGTTTGGTCTGGGACCCGGTGATGGGAGACTAGTGGCACAATTATCTAAGATACAAATAAAGTGTAACACTGCTGGTCTGCTCCTTAACCCTTTACAGTCTCTGCTAATTGATAAGACGTTAGTCTTTCTGTCCAAGACAAGAACAGTAATTGTAGTGTTTCACGGTTAACAGAAAAAAGTAATTAAAACTAACATTTTGATTTTTAAATTTAAAGATACAGCTTTTATTTGTAAATTAAGTTTAGCTAAATCTTTTTCTTTTTCTTCTTCTTCGTTCATCCTCGGATCAAGGTTCCGGGTTCTCCAACAAAGGACACCGTTGTTTGTAAGGCTGTTTCATCTCCATACTGTTTTTGTCTCATATCTGTCTCACGAGGCCAGTATTGTTTTCTCTTTTCCTGAGTGAGCGTGCAGTTTTGCAGGATGTGTTCCACAGCCATGATATGCTCCCCATATGGGCACCTGTCATATGTCCCAATCCTCATTTTGTTGTGAAGATGACCCTTGAGTCTGTTATGCCCAGCTCTCAGTCTGAAGATGATGACTCGCTCTGCTCTAGTTAAGTTATAGTAGGTGTCTTCTTTTCGGAAGTCGGGGTGCTGATCAGCCCATTTTACCCTGAAGTTGGCTTTAATAGATAGCTTTAGCGTTCAGCTAAATAACAAGATATGGTTGGCATGCGACATGTGACTTAAGATAAATTGGACTCTACGTGGTGCTACTCTAGTTGGTTGCATTAAACAATTGGACAGTAAAGGGTTAACGTAACTTAACGTCTTTATACTGGCTTTTAAGACTGCAGAATTTGCATACAACCAGTTCCGTTCTGTTCTTTCCAGAAATGACACTAGTGTACTCTGGACAAACCCATAGGGGATCAATTTCCTTCAGTGAATAACAAAGGCTGTGAATGCTCCTGTAGCCTCCTGGTTGTACATACTCCTACTAGTCTACTCTTTATGTGGATTGCTAGCTCACTGATTACAAGGTGTGCGCAAGATCCAGAAGAAGGTAATTGATTGATTTAAGAATGTCATCCATATCCATACCCATATCCATATCCAAAGCATATCTTCTTCTTCTTCTACGTTCGTTCTCAATCTCCCGCTACCAAACCCTGAAACGGCTTAAGTAGCAGAATGTAGTCTAGAGAACGGAATGCGTTGTGTCGTAGTTTATAGCTTGACTGCGATATTTGCATCTTTCGGTCCAACACATCCGACCTCAGCAAACATTTTTGAGTACCGGGTTAGCATTCCCTCTTCGATCCCTTCTCTTTAGCCAGTCTGCCCTGCTGCAGCCTGTTATCCACGATCACTGTGTGGAGGTGTAGAAGGGTCTTGGCAGCGCTGGTTCGCTGGCCCTGACGCTAGCAGTCAGCTATGGGTTGCTGACCACTGCAGCTCATGCGCTGCTCAGCGTCTTGATCCCATCCAAATCGTATAACAGTTAGGGACGTCTCAGGGGGGGGGGGGGGGGGAACTAGTGTTCAAACGTCATGTAGCAACTTCCGATTAATGAATATGCGTATATACATCAGCATCATTTGCTTGAGAGAGGATATGTTTAGAGTGAGTATGCTGAGAGGGAATATGTTTAGGGAGAGTATGTTGAGAGGGAATATGTTTAGGGAGAGTATGCTGAGAGGGAATATTGGAATCTATCATCCACGTACGGTGTTAGATCAGAGAATGATATTGGACATAGGTATACCACGCGACTTAAAAAGTATGGTGCTTCGTGTGGCTACATTCTACTAAATTTGACCTGTTATAATCCGTTGGTGAATTAACACACAAGTACCAATGTGACAATAAACTCGGTAGATTACTCTAGCTTGGCCACAGTTTATGTGTCACACGTGCCTTGCACGTGTTGATCGGTGGTCGCCGCTTGTGGATTCAGTTGGGAAATACGTCGACTGTTGATGTAACGGACCCACACTACAATTAGCCCATCTGTTATGTAACAAGTGGTTCTGACAATTCACGAACGCTACAGTGTGTACATATGTAGGTGTGTAGATATGTAAGTATGAGTATATATATATGTGGATATTTTAAGTTACACTTATGTATGTATATATATATATAGGTTTATATATGTATATCCCTTCTGCGGGCATCCTCACCACCATATACTTACACTTAATATAATTATACTACTACTACATCAACCTTGTTTATCTATAATTATTTAATAAATTATCTTCCTTTCTATTGTTCTTTTGTTGTTGTTTTTTTTTTTAATTTTGATTTCCATTCCTGAGCATACCACACATTCAACACCTAATTAACTGCGAGAGCTAGAGGGCACAGGTGAAACGAAGGATCTACAAAGTGGCACACAAATCAGAAAATCGCTTACAAGTTGGAATACATGGCTGCGATAGAAAAATATATGAGAGCAGGCAAAACCTGATACACCAAGACCAGACGGAAGGAAGTCAACACAGATGGGCCTCACAACATAAGGAAGACCCTTTTCAATTAATTTATATTGTAACAATTGTGCATATTTATGCAAATACCTACGGCGGACAACGAGGATCATCAAAAGCGAGGAACAACGGGAGGGGCATCACGGAAATACCAGGCTAGGTACAAACAGATACACACACGCATCCAAGCACTGGTTTATGCGTCTTAATATTGTCCAAAATGATTACGGTCTGGGGCGGAATAGGAGCGCCTCCGCCAGTAGAAACTGGTGAGGCAAACACATACAATTAAAAAATTAAAAATAGAGGAATATGTTTAGAGTGAGTATGTGGAGATGGAATATATTTAGAGTGCATGCTGAAATGGAATATATTTCGAGTGTGCATGCTGAGATGGAATATATTTAGAGTGTACATGCTGAGAGGGAATATGTTTAAAAGGGGTATGATAAAAAAAAGGATGTGTTTAGAGTTGGTGTGCTGATAGTGGATATGTTTGGACTGAGTATGCCTGGGGATGATGTACGGTATCGCAGCAATATGTATCATTTGTTGATGATTGGTTTTGTAAATAATATTTGGAAGGGAATGAGTTGGAGACGGGTGTTGGGTTGGGCTGAGGCTGATGGGGGAAAGGAGGGAAGGGACAATTACGTGGATGGAAGGTTTAAAGGAGCTGAGAGGAAATGATTGCTGATTGAAAATGTTTCAAAAAGAGGAATACTAAAGAATTATCTCACTTTGGAATACACTTTAGAGGGAAAAAAATGGAGCAGAGGACAATGTAAATGCTAGACAGAATACCATCATGGCGTGGGCGGAAGTCAGTAACATCATTTACCTTGACACGACGTCAACGAAAGTCATGATCGGCTCCACTGCCTGACTTGGCACATGATGATAGTGATAGCGATTCATCCCCGTTCAAATCTGTCAGTTGCATTACAAACGGTAACCCTGATAATTCAGTGGCGCACGGAAAGGCAATAAGCCACGCTCATTATCGGGAACTCCCGTAACTGACAATACTGATTACGGTTACAGAAATGGGCAGAGCGACAGACAAAGGCGATACACGCGAGGAGCTTGTCAGTCAGAGAATGACATGAGCAAGCCGTGTCACAGAATGAACAGTCTGGTACATATTGCTCTTCATGTAAGAACTTAATGCCAGCGTCAGCTCTTGATCCCTTATTTTCTAGTCTTGTTTTGTTTTTAAAGGTGTTTTGCATGCGTCTGCATTGTCTGCGTAGTTCGCTCTTCAATGATGATATATATTTTCGACATGAACTTGGCATTTTGTCTGGTGTGGAGATAAGGGCAAATAAAAGCAGGAATGTCTTCCCCAGGAACTGTCTCTCGTCCTCATTCAGTTTACCCATGAAATAATCACGTCAAGTTTGTGACGTAAGCTTGGAGAACTTCTCCTAGAGGGTTCTCTCGCCGCGCTTGAGTTTATCTTTCAACACAATTCTTAATGATGATGATTCATGTACCGAGAGTAGTTACAAACATTCAGGTTTAGTTTCATGTACCGACAGTGGTTATAAACATTCAGGTTTAGTTTCATATACCGACAGTGGTTATAAACATTCAGGTTTAGTTTCATGTACCGACAGTGGCTATAAATATTCAGGTTTAGTTTCATGTACCGACAGTGGTTACAAACATTCAGGTTTAGTTTCATGTACTGACAGTGGTTACAAACATTCAGGTTTAGTTTCATGTACTGACAGTGGTTACAAACATTCAGGTTTAGTTTCATATACCGACAGTGGCTAAAAATATTCAGGTTTAGTTTCATGTACCGACAGTGGTTAACAAACATTCAGGTTTAGTTGGTTGTTCTTAGAAAATTGACGGCGAAGTAGCCATTTCAGGGAACAATCCAGACCACATACCCGCTAGTGTAGACTTATCGGCCTGGTACAGTTAGGGCAGGCGAGTCATCAGGGTAATGGTCAATGTCTGACTAAAATTTGAAACCATATACATTTGATCCGCCATTACAATCTCTGTTTGTGTAATAACTTTACAAAACGTTTGTCAATCGTGTGATTGAAGTGTATGAGTGGGTGGAGAGTTAGAGCTGTTGGTGTTTTACGACATAGGACAGTGGTCGCTCCATGGAGAGTGAGTGAACAATAGATAGTGAAACCGAAAAAGAAAATCAGTAGAAGAGAGCAAACGATAATACGTTAACATGAGAGTGAGTTAGAGAGTGAATGAGTAAGTGAGAGTGAAGGAGCGAGAGAGAGTGAGAGAGTGAATGAGGGAGTGAGTGAGTAAGTAAGTGAGAATTAGTGAGAGAAAGAATGAGATAGTGAGTGAGGGAGAGAGTGCAAAATAGTGAGTGAGGAGTGAGTGAGTAAGGGAGTGAGTGAAAAAGAGTGAGTGAGTGAGTAAAAGTAAGGAAGATAGAGTGAGTGAGGGAGTGAGTGAAGAAGTGAGAGAGTGAGTGAGTGAGTAACAGATATAACTGAGAAAGTTAATTTTGGACCGAGAGAGAGAGAGTGAGAGATAGAATGAGAGAGAGAGAGAGAGAAACGAGCGAGTAAGTGATGAATAAAAGGAAGGGAAGAAAGAGGAGATTTGTAAGAAGAAAGATATGGACTTCTTCTTGAAGTTGGAGTTCTTCTCCGTTCGTGATACTCAGAGAACATATCTAGAAATGAGCGTCTAGTTAGGGGAAGAGTACTGGCTTTTCCAGACACGAGTTTTGGGTCAAACCTTCGCTACTGGCACGCTTCAGTCGACCCAGCTGTATAAAGGATTCATTTGTAAATGGGTATATGACCTGTGGATATAGGAAGATTGGAAACGTGGAAGTGAACTGGCCACTCGACCTCACACAAGCTGTTGTTTCGTACAATGATGTCTCTGACACTTCATCCCCGATGCTATTTTCTTCGATGGGACTTTTCTTCTCTATAAAGTAATGATGTTAAATCTGCTTTCTTTCGTCATTGTATTTCTAATTTCTATTTGACTAAAAAAGCAGACAATGTTGAAGTTATGAGTATATCTTCCTGCTTTTGTGTTGTTGTTGTTTTTTTTTTTAATTTGTTTTTTTACTGAATCTATATTTTAAAACAAATTTTAAAAATATAATTTTGGCAACAGATAAAATAGTTAACAATAATCACAAGTATGTTGAAATAGAAGATATACAAGAAGAGTAGTAGTATCTAAGATCTACAATCAACAAATATCGCGACTGTTCAATAGAAATGGAACGAATGTTTAGAATTACCGTACACAAACTGAGGCAAATGAATAAACACAAACTGAGGCAGATGAATAAACACAAACTGAGGCAAATGAATAAACACAAACTGAGGCAAATGAATAAACACAAACTGAGGCAAATGAATAAACACAAACTGAGGCAAATGAATAAACACAAACTGAGGCAGATGAATAAACACAAACTGAGGCAGATGAATAAACACAAACTGAGGCAAATGAATAAACACAAACTGAGGCAAATGAATAAACACAAACTGAGGCAGATGAATAAACACAAACTGAGGCAAATGAATAAACACAAACTGAGGCAAATGAATAAACACAAACTGAGGCAAATGAATAAACACAAACTGAGGCAAATGAATAAACACAAACTGAGGCAAATGAATAAACACAAACTGAGGCAAATGAATAAACACAAACTGAGGCAGATGAATAAACACAAACTGAGGCAGATGAATAAACACAAACTGAGGCAAATGAATAAACACAAACTGAGGCAAATGAATAAACACAAACTGAGGCAGATGATTAAACACAAATTGACCCATATGAGTAAATGCATGACTAGATACAAGCAAGAAAAAGACCTGACTTATCAGGATGCGCATTTTGTCTGTAACAAAGTATAGTTGGGAGATATCTTTCAATAAAACAATTGCAAAA
Organism: Ariolimax columbianus; assembly: GCA_036924085.1. Lineage (NCBI taxonomy): Eukaryota > Metazoa > Mollusca > Gastropoda > Stylommatophora > Arionidae > Ariolimax > Ariolimax columbianus. The sequence goes on along the minus strand of JAVGWX010000013.1, from coordinate 30,468,624 downwards.
CAGAAATCTTTTGAAATGAAGGGCTATGGGAGGATGCTGAGAATGCCGTGCACAGAGAAGAAGATAAATTGAAAAAATCTGCAATTACTGAGAAAAAAACGCAATGGGTTTTAAGCCAAATCACAAGAATAACAGCAGAAAAGTTTTTTTTCAATTTTAGTAAAAGACACACTGGTATGTAGATACTGTAAGTGACAAGTTAATTAGCCATCGCAAGCGATGATGCGACACCTTCAAACGGGTTTGCCTTGAAGACGTGACTTGCACTGAATGTGGATGATAGTGAGAAAGTAGCTGCGCTGGTCATCAACATAACTCTCTAGTCCCGAACTACATTGGGCCAGTAGCAAGACATAAGTCAAGACGACTGGAGGTAATTCAGGATGCACGCTCTCTTGTTCCACCTCCGTGGAGATCAGGGAACGTTGAAACCTGCGGGACTCGAACCTATGCCGTTTCTGTTCATTACTTTGAGAGGCGACCCGAGAGACAGGTACTCCACCCCCCCCCCCCCACCCACCCCCGAGTAAATGGTAAGAGAGAGATCCGGAATAAGACGGCATCAAAACACTACTGATGGTTTAAACATGGTCGTGTATGCCACTGGCAGACTTGCCCGACTTGCTCTATCTTAACGACGACTACTTTAGGAAAATAAATGACAAATCTGTTTTTCGCCCGTTAAACGACTGAATTATGGACAATCCTTTGTCATATTAGAATATTACCATGCTACAGAAATGTGGTTTTTTTTATGGGTGTACTTAATACTGCAGCTTTAACTGCCTTCTTTGCAAACCATAGACTTTCAGATTTTCAAATATTTAGTGTAGCAGTTTAAAAAAAATATATAACCCTTTTTTCAGCTTAGACTTAACGTATTTATCCACATTTATGGGGATCAAGATGCTTAGCAGCGCATGAGCTGCAGTGGTCAGAGATCTATAGTGATAGAGATCTATAGATCTATATCTGACTGCTAGCGTCAGGGTCAGCGAACCAGAGCTGCAAAGACCCTTTTACGCCTCCACGCGGTGATCCTGGATAACAGACTGCAACAGAGCAGACTGGCTAATTAGAGGGGATCGAAGAGTGAATGCTAACCCGGTACTCAAAAAATGCTTGCTGAAGTCGGATGTGTTGGACTGAAAGGTGCAAATATCGCAGTCAAGCTATAAACTACAACACAACGCATTCCGTTCTGTGGTCTACATTCTGCTACTTAAGTCCTTCCAGGGTTTGGTAGCAGGAGATTGAGAACGAACGAAGCCAAGCCAAGCCATCCACATTTATGGTTGCCCTACATACACTCAGGTCAGGCACTAAGTTTTAGTTGGAGAGTGCATTAAATTTTAAGATGAATGAGTAGTAAGTATTCTAATGGACAGATAAAGAGGCTGTGGAGAGAAGCGCCCATGTTCAGTGACAAATTAATATACGCTTCTGAACAAGAGCATGGTCCAATTACATTGACATGTTACGAAAATAGAGAGACAACACTTTTTAACAAAGACTAAAAGGTTTTAGAGAAGAAATAGAAAACGGCACGAGAAGAACATTGTGGCGCGTTTGATAACATGTTGCAAAGAACAGGCAACATCAGAACTGTGGGGCCGGGCTGGGCTAGTGGTTAAGAACGTACTGGGTTCAATCCCTATCACAGCACCGGCCGTTAACCCGGGGAAGCAAACCCTTAGAATATGCAGGTGGAAGCAGACCCTTACATAAAATACAGGCTGGAGTCGGATGTACTGGGCCGACAGGCGCAAAAATAAAAACCACAATGCAACGCCCACGCCACAGTGCCTGCAGTGATACTACCTTGGCCTCTATTGTTTTTCTACTATCCCTCCCAAACTCCAGAATCTTTAATCGATTCAGGTGTGAGTACATGCTACAACAGATGCTCAAACAAGATAGTCCACTCAAACATCCTCATCATGTCTTGCTCCACTTCTCGTACGACCTTGTTCTGGCCTCTCCCCGGGATACTCAAGGAAAATAAACCCAAGCATGCTGGAGTAACTCAGCCGACCACTTGTGTCTCCGCCGAGTTCATTTGTTCGAGTGACAGCCCTTTTAAGGGGGGACAGAGTTCTCACTTTGGCAGAGATTTTATATTACTTTGCACTTCGGAACGAAGTTTTGTTGGTCTTGACGTACGATCAATGTCATTGAAGACTTGTTATCGTTGTTCTTCTTGTTTCCTGAAATAGAATGCGTTGTACACTGTTTTGTACTATAGCAGCATAGTGCATCCGACTTCAGCACGAGTGTTTTTAAATGCATTTCAGTAATGTATTGCTATGACGTCCTGTCAGGACCAGGCCTCGGTTTGTGACAACCTTACTATTTGCTACACAATACAATACACAACGAGATCCACAAACACCGACGAGGGAGCAACAAGTGTAGCCACTACAACCTTAAAACTGCCAGGTAACGGGAAATCCTTCATCTTCTTCATCACTTTGTCCTGAAAAGAACGCGTTGTTGCGTTGTGTTTACAGCGTGACCGCGAGATCTCCGCCTTTTGATCCGACACATTCACTTTCAGCACGGCACATTGTTGAGACAGAGTATACTTCCTTTCTCTGATCACGATTTTCTTAATCAGCCTGCACGGATGCAGTCTGTTTCCATAGCAGCCACTTGAAAATGTCTTGTTCTGCTGATCCTGAAGCTAGGAGACATGTGTGAGTCCCAGACTGCTGTCCACTCGTTTCCCGTGTCCTTGGTCCTGATAACAAAGCCCAATTAGTGTATCCTATCTTTCTTGTCTCAAAAGCAACTTGATAAAGTTGTGCATTGCGAAAACCACTATACAAAACAACATATTGCATAGACCAAAGTAACAGAACGTCCTTTTGAGGACGAACGATGAAGCAGAGGAACTCTTGTATCTACTAATTATGTCATCTTGAACATATTTACAATTACAAATGTATTCTGGTAACAAAAACTGCGAGAAAGTGTTTAGAGAAAGTTTAATGCCATAAGTTTTTTCGCTTTTCTAAAATGTCTTGACAATTACCTTTCTCGCTACCTCGCTTTCTCTGAATGTAAATCAAGTGCCAATTAAAAGCTGGATAAAATGCAGCGTGTGAAGACAAGAAATTGAACACGAATTTTTTTTTGCGTCGAGAGACAATAGTTTTGACTGCTCTACCACTCTATTAACCCCTCACCAAATAGTTTGTCTGGGAGATTGAATCGTGCCCGCCTTGGAGACCCGTTGCAATATCGCCGTCAATTGCAGGCAGTGAAACTGAGAGGGCGCACCTGACTGACTATGACAAAAGGCCTGTTTAATGCCAGCGACTGTCGAATCACTCAAATCAGTGGCAAGCCCCATCAATCTGTCGTCGTGGGGGAGGAAACGAGGGGACCATCTTTAGTATTTCCTATCATCGAGTCCAATATCCCAGCGGGAAGAGTTCATCACTTTCGTTCACAAGAAACTGTTTCTGCGATCGACAGAGGCGTGGTCAATTGGAGTGTTCGTCAAAGTGTTTTCAAAAGCAAAATGGAATCGGTGGCGTAACTACATCCTAACACTCAGTGCTCTTCAGAAAGGAGTGAATTGGTGTTTGGGGTAGAATGGTGAATGTGGAGTAGAATGGTGAATTGGAGTAGAATGGTGAATGTGCAATAGAATGGTGAGTGGGGACTAGAATAGCGAGTGTGGAGTAGGCTGCGGAGTGTGGAGTAGAATAGTTAATGTGGAGTAAAATGGTGAATGTGCAGTGCAATGGTGAATTGGAGTAGAATGGTGAATGTGCAGTAGAATGGTAAATGTGGAGTAGGCTGCGGAGTGTGGAGTAGAATGCTGAGTGAAGAGTAGAATGGTTGGTATTGAGTAGAATTGTTGGTGTTGAATAGAATGGTGAGTGTGGAGTAGAAGGGTGAATGTGTAGTAGGCTGCGGAGTGTGGAGTAGAATGATGAGTGAAAAGTAGAATGGTGAGTGTTGAGTAGAATGGTGAGTGTTGAGTAGAATGGTGAGTGTTGTGTAGAATGGTGAATGTGGAGTAGGCTGCGGAGTGTGGAGTAAAACTCAATGAGTTATGCAATACAATTAAACATTTCTGGTCTTTTGTATTCGCACGTTGATGTCTTGATATCCTACCATGTCTACCTCCCCCCCCCCCCCAACCCAACCCCTTTCCGATGATAAATTCAAGGGAACTTCAACAAGTTAACTTAATACTATTGTCTACCAAAATGTCCCATACTATGGTTATTTTTGCTTCTAGTAAATAAAGTATCAGCATACATGATAAGTATGGTACTCCCTGACCCACACGGGACCTCACGTATTGAGATCGCAAAGACAGTCATGGAAGTCTGAGTTAGCAGTTGCACAAAACAAGTTCGTCCGTCGCTCCATTTCTTGAAGGATAGCTCAACACTGATTTTGGATCCCTAAAACAGGGTTTCAGGAAAGCCCGATTCAAGTCGCTTACAATATGGTTTCGGGAAAGCCCGATTCAAGTCGCTTACAACATGGTTTCAGGAAAGCCCGATTCAAGTCGCTTACAACATGGTTTCAGGAAAGCCCGATTCAAGTCGCTTACAACATGGTTTCAGGAAAGCCCGATTCAAGTCGCTTACAACATGGTTTCGAGAAAGCCCGATTCAAGTCGCTTACAACATGGTTTCAGGAAAGCCCGATTCAATTCGCTTACAACATGGTTTCAGGAAAGCCCGATTCAAGTCGCTTACAACATGGTTTCAGGAAAGCCCGATTCAAGTCGCTTACAACATGGTTTCAGGAAAGCCCGATTCAAGTCGCTTACAACATGGTTTCGAGAAAGCCCGATTCAAGTCGCTTACAACATGGTTTCAGGAAAGCCCGATTCAAGTCGCTTACAACATGGTTTCGGGAAATAGATTGCAGCAATGCAGTCAGGCTACGAGCTTAGGAGTCGAAGGAGGAAGGCAAATCCGCTTTCAGAAGTGCACTGCTGAGATGTGTCAGACTGAAATGTGCAGATATCGCGGCCTCGCTGTAAACTATGACATGCAAGGGATTTGTCGTAATTCTTTACCCTGACCATGACTGAGTAGAGGGGAAAAGTTGATATTTGGCACAGTGCTTATTCCTTCTCATTGTAGCTACAACCTGAATTTATACATTTCTGTCATCTCTGCGTGATTTTTAAAGGACCTTTAGAATAAAGTAACCTTTTTTTCAAACTAAACCAGTTATCACAAGCCAGTATCACATCTTCGTCACTGTCAAAATGATTTCCTTTCAGCTGTTTTTTTTAAAGTTTTTGGGAAAAGAAAAAAAGTCTTATGGAACTAGATCCGGATAATATAGTGGATGTGGAAGAATTTCGATATTCAAATCGTTGGCTGTTTGCAGTACAATCCTTGCTTTATGGGTGGGTGCGTTGTCTTGAAGCAAAGGCAGAATTTGAGTGCGCGCTATTCCTCGTTTTCTGGTCACAGTCTCTCTTAGTTTGGTAAGGAGATCTGCATACTATTGCTCATTAACCGTGTTGCCATGAGACAGGTAATCTTTCAATATGACACATTTGACGTCCCCAAAAAACAGTCAGCATCACTTATCTTAAAATGTTCTGTTCCCTTGGCTTGACATGTGTTGGTGAGCCTTGGGTTTTCCACTGCATGCTGGAAATTTAGAATTCTGGGTCATAATGGTGAACCCAAGTCTCGTCTACCGTCCCCGTTGTCGGCAACATGTTTTTCGACCGACACATTTTGAGCAACTGGCCACAGCAATCAAACCTCGTTTCTTTCTGTTCACATGTCAGCAGACGCGGGACCCATCGGGCACACACTTTTCTCATGTTCAGTCTGTTGTGTACAATTAAAAACTGTACTTTCATTCAGTTTTGCTGACCTAGTTATCTCTGCAATTGTCATTTACCTATCCTGGTCAATGATTATCTTCACTCTTTTGCAGCATTTTCATCGCTGCACTCTGAGGATGGTCTTCCTGATCTTCGATGATCAACAACATGAGAACACTTAAACTGCCTGCACCAGTTTTTACATAAGCATACGAAGAACATAATTCCTCAAACACTGGTTCCCTCCCTGCGTCTTTCTGTAGGTATTTTTCCATGCAACATTAAGAATTTTGTCACAGGTCTGGCCTCTGATTTTTCCATTGTTCTGACAAACCGTTAAAGTAGCAGACCTGGTCAATAAGGTGTGTTGCGCCATGCACCAGACCGGGTAAACCCGTCGAGAACGGAAATTCACACTTCTCATGTCCAGTACAATTTGAATGAGCTACATATTTACCAAATTTCAACTTTCTCCTCCTAATCCTTCATTGTAAGAATAAAAACGTATAGCAAAGTCTCTTGTAGCATCACAAACTTCCTTTTCAAGACGAACACCAAAGAAGAATTTGCAGTTTGGTTTGATAGTAATGGTTTTCACGTGGTTAGGGTTCCCATCCCTGTGCACAGCCTTCTTAAGTCATATATTACGACAGGCAAAGAAGAAAGCAGTGGTCCTACTGTGTGTACCCCTGAAACCACTAGGATCTTATACGGGCTAAGATTCCAGTAATCTGAGTTTGTGTATAGTCACACGTACATTAAATCACTTCTGTTATCTCTATTTTAAGCACCAATCTTGCCAACGCTAATCAGTGTCTGCTAACGGCTCACTGTTTCTACTCAAGGGTCGAGTTCCAAAAATTAGCGTTTTGATAGAGCCTAGTTGGTCGGCAGAACAGAGAGTCCTTTGTTACGCCAGGGATGCTGCTTAGAGTAAGGCTATTGGTGACACTTATTAGAGTCGTCACAGCCTCAGGAAGTATGGCGGCATGTAAGATTTGCTTACGGCATCACAGCGGTTAAAAAAAAGGTCAAGGTAATCACCACCCCCACCCTTTTTCCCCGTCCCCTCCTTTCAGGAACCAAGACTGCAGTGCATAACTCAATGTATCTGGGGTTGTTTTTGTAGTTGCTGCAAATGTCACTCGTACGTGAGTTAGGTGCTCTTAGCGACTTTTTTTGGTGGTAGGTTGCAGAGGTTCTCCTTAGGCGTACTAGAAAAGGTTGATAGAGGTCCCGCTGGATGTAATACAATGCGAGGCTCCTCAGCGAGCACACCACTGTGGGGATCAGAGCAGATCCAGGTCTTGTTAGCCAGACTGTAATGAAACAGCCTGTTTCCATGAAGCTAGCTGGAATCTAAGTCAGAATGTTTCACGTGAGCCTGGATCACTTAATCTGATCAGAATGTTTCACGTGAGCATGGCTAACATAGTCTGATCAGTATGTTTCACGTGAGCCTGGCTAACATAATCTGATCAGTATGTTTCACGTGAGCCTGGCTAACTTAATCTGATCAGAATGTTTCACGTGAGCATGGCTAACATAATCTGATCAGTATGTTTCACGTGAGCCTGACTAACAAAGTCTGATCAGCAAGTTAAAAAGGTGGCCCTGACTAACAAAGTCTGATCAGAATGTTTCCCGTGAGCCTGGCTAACATTGTCTGTTGTTGTATGCAAATGCCTATAAGGAGTAGGTTTACTCTTTTGTGCGCCCTGAAAAGGACGTTATGTAGCGGGTTGCAGTAGTTTTCCTCACATCACGAGCGTGCCGTTGAAGGTAGACCGGGTCCTCCAGGCGGTTGTGCTATGATTGGCTTCATCTGCGTGTCGCTCACTACTACGGTGATCACGACCATACGCCCCTTGTTAGCAAGGCTGCCATAAAAAGAGCCCGTGTCCAGGAAGGGCTATGAAGAAGCCAAGGTGAGGGTGTTGACCATTATGTTTTGTGTGACCCTGACTCACATTGTCTGATCAGAACATTTTGTATGACCAGACGTTAGTCCCCCTACTCCCTTTTTCTCCGGGGTAGGAATGATCACTCCCGTCTTCGCTGTATTGTCCTCCTAGCTGTAAATCAATTGTGCATATATAGTTGAGTGGGTTAATGCGAGTCACTTCTGGTGTAAACAGCACATACCAACCGTCAAGTTTGCAAAATGTCATTATCCTCCGACTCATAGTTTACTCAGCAGACCGTTGAAAACATGGCGCGTGGGAAACGGAATCCGTCCAGAGTTGATCAGCGAGCGGTGATTCGGTTTATAACAGCTGAAGAATGTCGACCAGTTTACAGTCATTGCCAAATGCAGGAAGTGTATGGTGACAAAAGTGTGTCGAAGACAACAGTGAAGAATTGGACAACGAGGTGTAAAGAAGGATGCTGCTACTACAAGGCTATTGTAATCAACGATAGTTGAACATTGGGCTAGCATCTTCATAATGTAAAATAAGAAACAGCTACTTGAAAAGTAAGTGGTGCTTTAAAGTGTGCTTACTGCAGAGGATATCTATAGTGGTGGCTTATGCTTCCTATTGCATGAAATGGAGACCAAGAAAAAGCGAATAATAACAACAAGAAGGCGTGCTAGGAGATGGAAGAGACAAAGAAAGAGGAGAAGAAGAAGGTGAAGAAGAAGAAGAAGAAAAGAAAGAAAAAGAACAAGGAGAAGATGAAGAAGAGAAAGCAAAAATAAACATACTGTCATCAAAAAAGCAGAACAAACACAACAAACATAACATGTCAAGAAACAAAGAACAAAATTGGCACAAATAATAACCACAGAAAAAAAAAATATATAAATATATATGTTTGTGCATATATATATATATATATATATATATATATATATATTGATATATATATGAAATGAAATACAAATAGATGAAGTTCTACGCGCATTTTGAGAAAAGCACATAACTTAACTAAGTCCTCCGTTAACAAACATAAATAGAGAACACACACTAAATAGTGGCACGGCTCCCAAACATATCATGCGTGTGGTCAGATCTACGAACCTGCCTATCGTACCTCTATGGATTGTGAAGGAATTAAAAATGTAGATGTAGTCGGATGCATTTAGTCGTAAGAGGCAAAACACAGTACAGGTCACTTCACCTTAGGAAACAAAACGAACAATAAAGAGAGTGAAAAACATTTTGAGTGGAGACCTGTCAAACTCAAGTTTAAATGTGGTAATGTTTAGACTTTGCAAATGTCTCGGCAGACTTGGATACCATCTACTCGATAAACTGAAGATTTGAATTATTTATGAGCGTAATTAGTGTAGCGCAGTTGTTAGCGCACTAGCTTCGCATCTGAGTGGTCCTGGGTTCCTTCCCCACTTGAGGCGGTAATGTTTTTTTCAGATCGCAATGGCCCCCGGGTCGACCCAGCCTAAAATGGGTACCGGTTCAGACAGGGAAGTAAAAGCTGCCAGGGAGCGGAGATGGCTACCATTCACATTTAGCCGAGCCTTTGAAATGTGAGATCGCTAAGACCTCACACCCCTACGGCAGTAATGTGAGATCGCTAACACCTCACACCCCTACAGCAGTAATGCTATGGGTTACTTTACTTTAATTAGTGTACTTTTAAAATGGCTGCCCCCCCCCCTAGAATTCCTAGTAGACACTTCCTCCCCCCCCCCCCTCCCTAACCCTGAACACTAAATCCCCCCTCCCCCAACTTTTTCCCACCAGGCGGCAAGATTCGCTCGAGCTGGACATCAATTCTTGCGATCCGGAAACAAACCAACTAGCACTGGATAACCCGTGCCAGAGACACAATCGTCTGGAAGCCTAGTTCGGACATACACAAAGCCAAAGATGGCAGTACTGCTCTAGTCCAGCCTTCTAAGTAGAGTAATGCACGAACCGGCTACCATCAACTAGCACAGCAGTTTGGACATGCACATAGGCAACCACTCTTGTAGAAGCACAGGTGGGCTAAGACAAAGACGATCCATGATCGCTCCCAATAAACACACGTATATCCCTCATAAACTTTGCTACCTAACGCAGCAAATAGGTTATGCCTCATCTGGGCCGGAGATGGTCGTGCTGTAACAATGTTCTGTCGTGGAGTCGATGTAGCTGTGGAATATATTCTGACGCGTATCTTCATCTCCAGAGGAGGCAAATGTCAGTGTAAACGACTTTTTATTTGTTTAACATATGGTTTCCATAGACTACTGTGCTGGTTTCAAATGGTTTCCATAGACTACAGTGCTGGTTTCAAATGGTTTCCATAGACTACAGTGCTGGTTTCAAATGGTTTCCATAGACTACAGTGCTGGTTTCAAATGGTTTCCATAGACTACAGTGCTGGTTTCAAATGGATTCCATAGACTACAGTGCTGGTTTCAAATGGATTCCATAGACTACAGTGCTGGTTTCAAATGGATTCCATAGACTACAGTGCTGGCTTCAAATGGATTTCATAGACTGCAGTGCTGGTTTCAAATAGATTATATAGACTACAGTGCTGGTTTCAAATAGATTATATAGACTACAGTGCTGGTTTCTGTCTGAATATTGTCACTGGGTCTGTTCTTGTTCAGGGACATAGAGCCTCTGATTGTGCTGTCTCTCTGCCATATGCATCTGATACTGCTTCTATCATAACGTGTTTGCTTCTTTTCAGATTGGGTTTCTCTCTTTGTCCTGCTCACGCCCCCAACCACACCCCCACACACCCCAACGTCCCTAACCTACCACTTGTCTAGTCACTCTAATTCTTATTTTTGAGGTGACTTGAGGGATGCATGGATTCGCCATAGTTTCTTTCTAGTTTACACCAGAAGCTTTTATTGAAAGAGAATACACCAACGAAGAAAGAAATTGAGTCAAAGAAATAATAAAGAAATAGAGGTATTGTCCTGTGTGGCATGACAAGATAACTAAATAAGAATTTGATACGATTTATTGAAACTCTCAAGAGATAGACAGTAGTACTGTAAGTTGTTGATCCACTAGACCTGATCAAGAACAAGTAATTCTCGAAAAATAAGCAGAAGACACAGTCAACGAGGAGAGAGCAGTCAGTGACCAATAGCAGACTGCTTACGTCAGCGACAGCGAACCAGAGCGTTCAAAGCCCTATTGCCGCTCCAAGTGGCTGCCATGCAAACAGTCTGCACCCGTACAGCCTGAATTAGAGTATAGGAAAAGAAGATAGAAGACAAACCCGGTCTCAAGAATGGGAGTGCTGAAAGGCGCACATATCGTAGCCTCGCTGTAAACCACGACACAGCTGACCAAACAGTTATTCTCGTGACAAACGAAGAAGAAGCAGAAGAAGTATGTAATTACGTCATGCCCAATCGCAATGTCTGATGTGGTCATAATTGTACCTTATCCTAAATAAACGAATGACATGTGGCACTGTCGTCCAAACCCCTGATCATGTCCTTCACAACTGTCTAGTTCATAAAATCGTTGGATATCAGACCTGGCCTAAGTGTGCACAGATGCGATAAAAGCTGTGGACCAACCGCTCGGCAATGTACATTTTTAGACTTGTTCCTGGCGACAGGCCGTAGATCGAGCATAGCCAATGAACCGCAAGTGAGATGAATAAACAATTCGTCAAATGTAATTTTTTTTAAAACGTTTCTCAGATTACTCCCAAAGCACCCACTAGGTTACTCAAACTAAACGTCTTTATCCACGAATCAATCAATCAAATAATATGTCAGCTCCCTGTGAAGCATATGTGTTCAACAAATACTAGCCAAGTCTTCCTGTCATGAGCTATCTGTTCCAATTCTGTCCACGTCATGTTTACTCCTTTATATTTGCTTCCATTTCCCTCTTCCACGAGTGTCTCGGTCTTCCTCTACTTCTCTTGCTCTGTGGATTCCAGAGCAGAGCTTGTCTGGTAATGTTATCCACTGGTTTCCGTAATGTGTGGCCAATTCATCACCACCGCCTTCTCTGTATTTCCTGCTCCACTGGTATTTGTTCCGTTTTTCCCATCAGTTCAACATTGGTGATCTTGTCGTGCCATTCCCACCCTTGTAAACGTCTTTATCGGGACTAGACAAATAAGAACATTACAAAAGAAGTCCGGCATTTGAACTAAAATGCCTAATTATTTGACACAGGCCTACATGCAGAGGATGCTACATGTTCCGTTTGGAGCGATAATAGAAGGACGAATAATGACGTAACAGTAGCGCATAGGCCAGGGACGCGTTCATGTTCCAGCAGCTTTTCTGGCACATACCTGTTCTCTGTCGAGTAACGACTTTGCTAATGAAGTAATCCCGTCGACACAAACAATCGGCCAAGATCGATCACACTGAAAGTGTCTTGTTGCTCTGAAGGTGTGAAAATACATCAAGCTGGAGTGAAGACGTGCATCAAAGCTGAAGTGTATTTGTAAAGCTGGAGGGTTCTTCCCAGTCGTAAACATGAAACCCAGTTTGAATTGCAGGGGCGCGGAGAAATACAATGGGGACACTCTTGAGCCGGCAGGAATTCTCAAATGTCTTTGCTGAATGGTACACCTCGTGGAACCTGCTGCTTTATTTATATACACGCGTTCAAGTAGCAAAGTGGTTAGAGCAGCTGCGTCTCGTGTTGATGGTATTGGGTTCACAATACTGTTTATAGTACCCATATATATATATATATATATATATATATATATATATATATATATATATATATAAGTACCTGGGTCCCTGTCGATGAAGGCAAAACAGGTATGAAGGAACTGGCTTACCCTTCTCATAACAACTGATCCTCAAACAATATAGTTTCCAAAATTTGTTCAGTATCTGACTTTTGATTAGCTTTACACGAGGGGGGAGAAACGGCTGGCCAATTGTCTTGAATGTCGCTGTTTTCAACACAGGGATCAGCGTTCAAATAGTCAGTAGGGGATCAAGATACTGAGCAGCGCGTGAGCTGCAGCGGTCAGAGACACATAGCTGACTGCTAGAGTCAGGGCCAGCGAAACAGAGCTGCCAAGACCTTTTTACACCTCCACGCAGTGATCCTTGATGACAGGCTGCAACAGAGAAGGGAGAAGGGATCGAACAGGGAAAGCTAACCTGGTACTAAAAAAATGATTGCTGAAGTCGGATGTGTTGAACCGAAGGGTTGAAATATCTCAGTTATTTCAGTTATCTCAGGAAGAGCAAATGAAACTCAAAGTGAGGTAAATATATGTAACTTACAAAATGTACAAATGCATCAATGATTATTTAGATAACAGGACAGCATAAGTACAACTCCTAGGGCACTCCAGAAAAAAGATAAAAATGGAACAAGGAGTTTCGCAAGCTGGCCCTCACATACATTAATGATATAATCACAGACATTCCAAAAAGAACACACGGTGCGCTGTATGTCAATGACTTTGCACTATATACATCGGAAGAGACTACACCTGTCTAAACCAAAGAGCAAGAGGCCCAAAATAAAATTTAGATATGGACAAAGAAATTGTAAATCGCCATCAGCGAAATCAAAGCTACGTACACAATCTTCTTCCTATCTGCCAAACCTCAAGAAGTGATCCTAAAAGTGAATTGCCAAATTTTATCTTTAGACAAAAGTCAAATTTATCTAGGAATAAGAATGCACTCGGCGTTGCCTTCATTGGTCAAAAAAAGGCATGTGACCGGGTAAACCAATGTAGGCTTTGGGAGGTAATGGAGAAATATGGTGTGGATGGTCAACTACTGAATAGCATTCGTGACTTGTACGTAAACAGTGAAGGTGCAGCACGAACGAATGCAGGTATGACAAATTGGTTTCCAGTGCTGAGTCGTGTACGACAGGGGTATGTTCTTTCTCCATAAACTGTTGTTTGCCGAGGAACAGGTATCTTTTACCAAATTGGGGAAGACCTACAATATCACCTGAACTTTCTCCATTTCGCTTTTAACGAATATGACATGAATATCAACACAGGCAGGACAGAGACTATGTTGATATCCTGTGAACAAGTGCAGAGAAGTTTCTACATCAGTGACATTTATATCAATCAAGTACGGAAGTTAAATACATAAGTAGTTTGTTCATTGATGACGGCAGAGTGGACAGAGAGATCACACATAGAATTCAGAAGGCGAATAGTGTCCACTATCAAATTGCACCCTAGAGTGCTTTTTTAAACTAACAGTAGGCTGATAAATGCATTATTTGTTCCTACATTGTGTTACCGATGTCAATCATAGTCCTTACTAGCAACATTTAAGAGTAAGATCCAGAGCTGTGAGATGCGCTGTATGAGAAGAGCAGCCAGAAAGGCAATCCATTACAGAACCTGCAACACCGCGCCTAGGCATATAGGTGGGGACAAACCCAGTTAGTAACTGAGGAAGATAGTGGGGACAAACCCAGTTAGTAACCGAGGAAGATAGTGGGGACAAACCCAGTTAGTAACCGAGGAAGATAGTGGGGACAAACCCAGTTAGTAACTGAGGAAGATAGTGGGGCCAAACCCAGTTAGTAACTGAGGAAGATAGTGGGGACAAACCCAGTTAGTAACTGAGGAAGATAGTGGGGACAAACCCAGTTAGTAACTGAGGAAGATAGTGGGGACAAACCCAGTTAGTAACTGAGGAAGATAGTGGGGACAAACCCAGTTAGTAACTGAGGAAGATAGTGGGGACAAACCCAGTTAGTAACTACAGTGAAGCACAAAAGATCAAGTGGTTTGCTCATTTAGCCAGAATTTATTATGACTAGCCTGCTGCAAGATAATATCATGTGAATGTTTAGGGTCCATGAGCAAGAAGCAGACATCGACGTCGGTGGATCGAGGGTGTCTCTGACACTCTCAGGAAGTTGCTCCTAACGACAGTACAAGCCTCCCACTTGGCGATAACAAGAAATCTACGCGTCCCGCCATTCTTCGACGCCGTATGGTAAGGACACTAGGACAAGGAAGAAGAAGAACAACAACAACAGTGCACTCAAGGCTGACATGAAAAAACCAGATCCAAAGAGACTATCAAAGCTAAGAACAAAATGGCCCTAATCGGACACGTCACTCCAACTGAGACGATAGCCAAGGGGAAGAATGGGTCCACACTGGTGATAGAACTATAGAGTACCAGAGAGTCATCATAACCTTAGGCAACGGATGCAGAGAACGGAGCAACGGAGAGCAGAGTACAAGGGGAATCAGCTGATAACTGAGAACACGCAGAGGAGTGATGCCGTCATATACACCAACGGATCGGTGCTGCGCAGTGGGACATCAGGCTGGGGTTTCTCGGCTAGAGTGAGAGGAGAGGTCATTGCTGAGCGCAGTACGGAATACATGTCAACATCCTCCAGTATGATAATGGAGACGGAAGCAATGACCTCAACATTGAAATTAATATCTCTATTACAATGGCAGTCATCGTGACAGACTCGAAAGCCGTACTTCAGAAGGTACAGAAGGGATGGCTAAGGTACGAGTGGATAGCAGCTGTTGAGGCCTCAAACCTCCAGGGTTTGACATGGATATACTGCCATGCTCATGCCGAGGTTCAGGACAATGAAAGAGCTGATATCAAGGCATCACAAGCTCCCATCGTGTTCACATTAGTGATGGATAGAAATGACATTTTGAAATCAATCAATGACCGCCTGCTAGATGAGGACACACTAATAGATGAAGCAGCAATCCACAGACTGCGACATTTTGAAATTAATCAATGACCGCCTGCTAGATGAGGACACACTAATAGATGAAGCAGCAATCCACAGACTGCAAAGTTTAGACATTAAACGAGGTTTAAGTGGAGTGGGGCGCATGAGAAGACGGCGCAGGAGAGTGTACAAACAGCGAGATACAGGGACCATCAGCATCCATATCTGCGCCATTTGCTGAGGTATGGCATCTATGGGTAAGCCCAGAATGGAGTAACATCGATTCTTGGAAAGAGAAACAGATATCCAGCTCAACATGGGGACCTGAAAGAGCATCATCAAGAAAATGTAGGCAGGTTATGTGAGACCAGTGTTAGAATGTGGAAGAGCAGCAATGGTCTACATCAACAAAAAGTAACTAAGGTTTGTTCTTAATGTAAGTATGCAGCACAAAGATGTTAGTTTGTTCTTAATGTAAGTATGCAGCACAAAGATGTTAGTTTGTTCTTGATGTAAGTATGCAGCACAAAGATGTTAGTTTGTTCTTGATGTAAGTTTGCAGCACAAAGATGTTGGTCTGTTCTTGATGTAAGTATGCAGCACAAAGATGTTAGTTTGTTCTTGATGTAAGTATGCAGCACAAAGATGTTAGTTTGTTCTTGATGTAAGTATGCAGCACAAAGATGTTGGTCTGTTCTTGATGTAAGTATGCAGCACAAAGATGTTAGTTTGTTCTTGATGTAAATATACAGCATAAAGATGTTGGTCGGTTCTTGATGTAAGTAAGCAGCGCAAAGATGTTTGTTCTTTTAGTCGACAAATAGAAAGGCTCACGACTCGTTTATAAACTTCCGTTAATAAATTAAGTCAGTTGTCAAGTATGCTATTAAGTAACGCGTCCATGTATTATTATTGTTATTAATGTGTGCATATCGGCAGAAGAGCCATCGCAACAACCACAAACGCTAGTAACAGAAGAGAGAAAACGGCTGATGGGCATGGCACACTCATCGAAACGAATATATACAAGGAACTGGATACACGATTACAAAAACAAAAGTATATTATAATCGCCTAGGAGACATATACTTGACTTTCTTTCATGGTTTTAATTGTTATGGTGGGTTTCTTTCCTGAATGCTACAACATACTTGTTTTTTGCAGCTATCTTGTTTACACTACCCATTGATTCGTTTCCGAGTTGCCCAGTGTTGGCATACATAAACCAAATACACTTAACAATCAAACTTAAATACACCGAATTGAAACACACAGGGAAAGAGAAGTGCAGAAGGGAGAAAGAAACATGCCAGCGGCAGTTTAAAATACGGAATCAAAGTTGTTTTTTTTTTAAGAGGAGGGAGGGAGATAGAGAGAGAGAGAGAGAGATGGGGGGAGGAGAGGAGGGGAGGCTGGGGAGGGGGGGGGTGGGGTTGGCGAGGCGGTAATTTCTATCTCAAATGACTGGCCAGAAACATAGTTGTTTGAATGTTACAGTGACAGACTGATGTTCCATAGAGAAATGTAACGGATAATTGAAGTTACAAGCTGTGAAGTGTCATCGCTGTTAAACATACTTCTTTTTCCTTCTACTTTCTTCTTCTTCCTTTTTCTTCCTCCTTCTTCTCTTTTTTGTTCCTTCTGCTTTTCTTCTTCTTCCTTCTTTGGTCTTCTTTTCCTTCTTTGTTTTATTCCTTCTTCATTCCCTATTCTTCATATTATTCCCTCTTCCTCTTCTTCTTTCTATTCTTCTAATTCTTCGTCTTCTTCTTCTTTTACTTCTTCTTCTTCTTCTTCTTCTTCTTCTTCTTCTTCTTCTTCTTCTTCTGTGATCACAACTCGTAGATGGGACTGCAAATTTTTCAAATAGGTTTGCGGTCTTTTCCAGTTACTAAATAAACGACTTACAATTTCTCCTCAAATCTGTTTGGCCACGTGCAGTCCTGAAGTACATGTGCTGCTGTTCAGTTTCCCTCCCTCTTCTGCTAGACCTTCAAACGACTCCTGTCCCTTGCTGGTTGAACATGCAACATGTGAGATATTGATCTAGCTTTAGGATCGAAATTCTTCCAATCACAATACAAGCTCCAATACGCGCAACCGCTTTGCAGAGAATAACCACGTGCTCCCTTAGAGCATGTTGACAAAAAATATCTACTTCGGTCGGCGCCGCAACATGGAAAATAATCGTCTCCTTCTTCCTCGTTCGTCTTCAGACCTCGTCTTTAATTATTCTAACGAAGGTAGAAGTCGACATGAGGCTCAGTATACTTCCGTACAGCTTCTCGTTTATGAACACTGGCTGCTGTCAAATGCTACCTCTTTTGTCGGTATACCATGGGTAGGACTGTGAATATTGTTCTGCTGTCATGAGCGGCTGTGCCGCAGGTGCAAAGGTCCGTAGTGCCAATATTGAACTTATTGTATAGATGACATCTCCGCGTGTTGTGACCTATACGTAGCCGGAGAATGATCACTTGGTCTCGTCTGCAGAATTGGTGGTAGCCATGGTTTTCTATGTGGTCAGGGTGGCCTTTTTCCATTTTGCTCTTGAAACTTGCTCGGTTTTCATAATCCCAACGTCCCGGTTTCGATTCCCACTTATGTGCAGTTTGGCAGACAATGGGTTATTTTCTTGGGCAAGCGCTCCTCCACGTACGGAAAGTAATGTCAACCTAGCGTACTGCACACTTTCCAAGAAACTTATAACAGCCAAATAGGTGGCAGTTGTAAGAAGCTACGTTCTGTGAAGGACTTGCTACTCACTTACTCTGTCGCCCTGGTGGCAGCTTTTGCCTCATAGTATTAGGTTTCTGTATCACTTTGCTGCAGTGTACCTCCCTCTCTGGAGTGTCTATCCGCCTCATCGTTAGCTGGAATGTAGCCTGATATCTCAAGACCACCGCGAGCGGAATGGATCGCCTTCAACTCGATCAAAACGACAACTGACGTCACGAAAAACACAAAACTGCGAGCAGGCCGTTTCGATTAAGTCGTCCTACCGCATTGTGCCATTAAAGTGAAACCTGGTCTCTGATAAAAGTCATGAAGAACCACCTAAGGACAACGCATGTCTCGATTGAGGGCCGTCTCCTGGGTCTATAACTTAAGCAATAGCTCCAGAACAGCTTACACAGCAGTGACATCGGGTATTGCCACACGCAAGAAATTCCTTCAGCATGTCAACTCCAGGCACCGCTAGGCTGGTCATGTAGTCAGAGGAAAAGACGAGCGCTGGAGCGCAGCAACCACTACGTGGTACCCGCGTGGGGAAACAGGCCTCATGGTGCCCTTGGTGGCAAGATTCGCTAGATCTGCAGAACAATATTCTCGACCCTGAAACGAACAAGCTTTCCATCCACAGGACAACCATCCACTGGGCAACGGTCCATTGGACAATCATCCACTGGACAACCATCCCTTGGACAACCATCTACTGAACAACCCGTGCCTGGGACAGAACCGACTGGAACCGGATCTGGGGCACGCACAACACCAAAGAAGGCAGTCCAGCTTGAGCCCAGCTGCTAAGCAAAGAAGTGCACCTACTGGCTTCCACCAACTCGCACTACCTGTACAAGACTACCACTCTTGTAATAGTACATGTCGACTAATGCTAAGACTCCACTACACTCACATTATTTTCGTACTCAATCAAAAGTATTTCTGTTTAAACCATTGTCCATCCTAAATATTTACATTGTATGCCAGACGATCTGTTTCCTACTTTTGCGCACGCCATTGCTATTTGATCAGTTTCTCTCTCACGCGCGATCTCTCTCACTAACTGATATCTTTTTTCGTCTCCTTTCGCTTTCTGTCTAGTTCATCAATATCTACCATATCTTCCTCTTGTTCTTTTATATTTATAATTTTCTTATGGGAAAGGTAGTACTTTAGCTGAGATAGGTCATGGTAGTACTTTAGCAGAGATAGTAATGGTAGTACTTTAGCAGAGATAGTAATGGTAGTATTTTAGCTGAGAAAGGTAATGGTACTACTTTAGCTAAGATAAGTAACGTAGCACCATTAGCAGAGATAGTAATGGTAGTACTTTAGCTGAGGTTGGTAGTTGTGATGCTTTAGCAGAGTTGGGCCATGGTAGTATTTTAGCTGAGATAGATCATAGTAGTACTTTACCGGAAATTGGTAGTTGTACTGCTTTAGAAGAGTTAGGTAATGGTCGTTGTTTTTTTTGTTTTTTTGCGTCTTATTTCTCTATTCCCAAATTCGATGTTCGTTGCACTCCCTTTTATATTTTGAGCCTGTCAGTCCAGTGTATCCGACTTCGGCATCCATTTCACGTAAGGGTCTGCTTCCTCCTGTATTTTCTAAGGGTTTGCTTCCCTGGGGTAACGGCCGGTGCTGTGTTAGGGATCGAACCCATCACCTTCGGGTTGTGAACCGTATCACTTAACCACTAGCCCACGCCGTCCCCATGGTAAAGGTAGTATTTATGCAGATAATGCTAATGGTAGTACTTTAGAAGATACAGGTAATTATAGTACTTTAGCAAAGACAAGCAATGGTAGTACTTTAGAAGAGATAAGTACTGGTAGTTCTTTAGAAGAGACATGTAATGGAAGTACTTTAGAAGAGACAGGTAATGGTAGTACTTTAGCTGAGAAAAGTAATGGTAGTGCTTTAGCATAGAAAGGTAATGTTAGTACTTTAGCAGAGTTAGGTAATGGTATCATAGAATTATGTTGCGGATTTACTATTACAGTACCATTGCACTAAGTCGCAGTCATGTCTGGCCTGGTGATCTATCGTTAACGCTGTCTTGTATACCTTAACTGTAAGCCAGATATCCATCTACATTTGGGTAGACTGGACAGTTTCCTGACATAGGATTAAACCTTGTCCATATGCAGTTAGAAACAAACGCTTTAATCACGACACTAAATCGCAAACTTTTCTGAAGCGCTGAAAAGCACTTAGTAGCCATAACAAGGACAGCACTACAAGAATATTCACAGAATTAACGTTGTCATTTTGTGTTGAACCCATCTCTTTACTGGCTAGCTTGATAACCACCGCCCATCACTTCCAGTGAGTTTATCTGACCACCGCACAATGGAGAAAGGAAGCAATCATATCAAACAGGTGGCATAGAGACTGTTGAGTTTGACACGAATACTATAGTCCATTCTTAGAAGGATCCGCAGGAAGTCCTTCCAGGAATAGACGCATTGAGTGTCTAAGCTGTAGGACGACCTCAGAAAATGAATGGTATGAAATCTGGCTAGTTCTTATTATAGGAAAGGCAATTTTTAGTGTTGGTCGTTGTTGTTTGCGAATTCTTTAGTTGTGATGAGTTTTCTGTTGTTGCGAGTTTGTAGTGTCTCTTCTTTCACCCCGTGGTGCACCAAAGAAAGCGACCCTGTGTCCACTTGCAATGCAAGTCTTTTGATCCACCACTAGAGCGCTTATAGAGTCTTACCAAACCTCGCTGACCATGATACTGTAACTCAGTAAGTCAGATTGTTTTGTGTTTTTTAACGTTGGGTGAGGGGGGAGATGAGGGGGGGGGGGGTGTAGTATGTTGGTCTGCCTCACCTGTCCCTGTTGTAAGCACTAATGTACACCTTACCGTGTTTCATCAAAGTTGAATTACGAGTATCTGTGCCGCTCGGCTCAGTGCACCCGTTTTCAGCAAGTCACTATTCACTATCCATATCCTTGCTTCTGTCTACCTGAAAAGCATCAGGTGGTTTGGAGTCATTTCATTATCCTAGAAGAGATGTCTATCAACTCGTCCACTTCGGAATATTGCGCTTCTGTGAGCATTTATTTGTTACACTATCAATAACCTTGCCCGTTTGTCGAATTTGATAATTTGAAAGAAACGACCTCAGTTGTACAATTCAAGGATCTTCCCCTGCTCGCACCCCTCGCAGGCCTCATATTCCTCTTCCTCAAACCCGCCCAATTCCCCCCCCCCCCGGCCCAACCCACTTAGACCCTGGCCAAACCCTCTCAGTTCGTCCAAATTATCCTCCCTAAACGGACCCTATCATGTTGCTCATTTCTTACTCACTCCAGAAGGTGTTAGCTTCCAGTGGAAAGTATTATTTTTCTTGTTGATAATTCTTGTAAGTTTGTTAGGGCTTTTCTTTGCTTTCTCTGTATCTTGACCCACTTGCGTACTATAATAATAACATATACATAGTTCTAAATAATTCGTACTTCTCTGTATACTCTTTAATTAAAAAGAACGATTACAAAAATTATGAGTATAATTACACAAAGAAATACCGTGACACTCCATCATCATGTAAACTAGAAATTAAATGCACGAAATCCGCGTTTTATTCTCAAAACGTCTTTGAGGTGCGCATTTTGGTAAACAGTTTTATTTTTAGTCTAATGTTGTCTTAAAAATATATTCCAACACTTGCACTGAAGATGCCATTTTTAAAAATGTAATTCAAAGTTTTAAGGATAACTGTCCAGAGTACGAAGCACTGTTTACGTTTTGATGTTCAAAGAACGCTCGGTTCGCGCCATAAGTCCAGTAAAATCAGGTCAGTTGGCTGCACGTGAAGTGTCAAGTGTCGCATTGAGATAACAACTCGTGATAGTTGCCGGAGTACTACACAATAATTTATTACAGACCTGGCACTGGTCTGTCACAAAACAAATAAATAGGAAACCAAACCTAGAGAAATATGCCAAAGAATGTCCAACGTCCATATAATGTCACGGACTTGAGGAGTATTTACCTCCAGTAAATGTCCACTGCTCAATTCATCTACCATCTCTACATCGAAGATCGGCTGCAATAGTCTCCATCGTCTTCTGTCTTTTGCGTTGACAGAACAAGCTACTAAACTGTTGTCTCTCTGTCTCTTGATGTTATTCCGACACATAAAACTGTTTACTTGTGATATTATGTTTACCCGTGGCACGTTGATACCTGTGGTATGTTGCTACCTGTGGTACGTTGAAATCTGGGGTAAGTTGTTTACCTGTGGTACGTTGTTTTGCCTGTTATACGTTGTTTACATCTGGTACCTTGTCTAATTGTAGTGCGTTGTTTACCTCTCCGATGTTATTTAAGAACATGTTTAGCATTTAACGCGGTATATGTCCCGTGTTAAGGATATTGTATATGTCATCTTTCAGAAAAATGTCATGGGTTAATTACATCTGATATGTCAGTTTTCTGAAAAACATCATGGGTTAATGACATAATGACATTTGATTTGTCAGCTTTCAGAAAAATGTCACGGTTTATTTACATTTAATATTTCAGCTTTCCCACATAATGCCATTTGATATGTCAACTTTCAGTTGGTTAATGACATTTGACATGTCAGGATCGCTGGCGACAACCTAGCTTCCAACACCTTAACCTTAACAAAATTTGTCTTCTAAAACTTAAAGAAGATCACGCAGTGTTGTCAGGCAGGATTATCCTAGCAGCTGCGGATTCTCGCCCCAGTATCAAATGTGTATCTCGAGGCCTCGGTGAACACCACTCAGTCATTCCTTGTCTGAAAGCTAAAGATGGATCCCGACCACGCCAAGGCTGGGAATAGAGTCAGTCATGAACTATATGTATGCCGAACTGCTCAAATCTTCAGAATCGTCTCCAATCCCCCACTTAGTCTCACTTTCTCCTCCTCCAAAAATCCTACCCTCCGAAAATGATCACGCGTCGGAGAATATGTCGCCTCCAAAATCACCCTGCCTCACTGCAGATGACTTCCACGCTTGTGGACCACCACCGCCATAGCTCGTCTTTTAACTATATATCTTAATTCGAAGAACACATCAACAACTCGGTTCAGCTTTAAGACGATACTCTTACAGAAGAAGGGAGACAAAGAAGACCTTGGAAATCACTGTCTTATCAAAGGTAAAAGGCAACGAATTAAAGGAAATGGCCACCCTACCTCATACCAGATGTGTCTTAGTATACTGAAGTTCTAAAAACGTCATATCGCGAAAGTAATGTCACTACTATGCTACATTCTTACACTTCTCTCATTGACAGACTGTTTAGGGAGATCATTTTTAATGGGGCTCGTCATATCCTTGATAGTACGCAACGAATCGAACAATGTGGCTGTAAGTTTTCCTACAGCACTGAGCGTATCTCATCCTGTTGTTGCCTAATCGAGACGGCCTGAGAATACGAGACTCTCTTGATGTTTACCTTCATCTACTACAATAAAGTATTCGAATCTGTTGAGCAATAATTTGTTTAGCATTCGCAAATGAAACAATGTGTCAATCCTGGCTACATCAATGTTTTTGCCAACTGCACACAAATTGCACAAACACCTAATGTTGCAGCGCCCTGTTGCGGTTCCAATACAAAAAAAAGTCGTTTGCCAGAGAGATCCTATCTTATTGAACTTTGTCTCTACCTGCTTGGAATCGGTCATGAGTTGTTGCTACTGGTAGGAATTTGGAATCAATGTTGATTGCAGACGTCTTAACTTAACATCTTTATACTGGTTTAGAAGACCCTGCAGAGTCTGTATACAACCAGTTACATTTACATCACCTTGCTCTAAAATCTATGCGCATCCAGTTTATTCTTAAATGCATTAACTGTCCCTGCCTCCACTACCTCCCCTGGCAATGCATTTTAATTATCTGAATTATCTTCGATTTGTGGACAACACAGAGCTGATCATATTACCATCCACAGAAGCCAATCGTATGTTCAAGATCCTCAACAAATAGGAAAAGAGATATGGGACAAAAATGAATGTCTCCAAGACCAAAGTGATGCGAAACTGTTTTGTCTCTTTAGATTCAATTATCGTCGATGAAGAAACGAACGTGGAAGACGTCGAGGCATACTGTCATACTGGACGTCTCCTCAACATGCAGGATAAGTTAGAACCAGGACTAACAAGACATAGTGGACTGGGCAGTCTTCTTGTCCGTCCAGACAGTTCTGGAAGGTTGCCAGGATTCCATCCCTCCTTTCTTCAACTCCACAGTGCACCTTGCAATATACTTTGGTGCTGAAACATGGCTACTTACAAAAACAATGAGGAACAAACTGCGAGTGACCCCGTCTCTATTGAGAGACGTATGGTCGGCCTTACTGTCCTCAACCAGAGTATGCTGAACCTCCACAATTCCGGCCCGTAGCAGTTATCATTACGAGCCATGTAACTGCTCTCTCGAACAAGACAAAACATCGGTACTCGGCCCACACACTCAGAAGAAAAAAATGAATGCTGAAGAAGGTAGACAGAGTCTGGTATCATCGACATGAAATAAAGATCGCAAGATTAACCTCTAATAATAGTTGTCCATCACAAGTGATGAAGACCACTTTTTTTGTTCAGCCGTGTGGACGGTCGTATCTCTTTGCTGTGTCCGCTGAAATGGGTGACTTGCGCGGAGATTTGGATTAAAGTGAGGAAGAAACTGCGCCTTTTGTCAACCTCACTTACAGAGCCTAAGCTACCTTTAGCCAGTGGCAAGACATTCATCGAGACGACTGGAGATAGCATAGGATGCAGATTTTGCCTCAGGGTTACCACCGAAGCCTTTCCATAAACATGTAACCCGCAGGGAAGAGAGGTGGGATGGCATCTAGCGCAGTGTGTCGTGCCTTTTCGATAACCACAAGAGGTCGTATGGACAACACTCAGCGTGTGAGTGAGTCTGGCATATCTCCCCAGCTGTATTCATCTCATCATAGTAGCATCTAAAATTCCCACACTCCAAATTCGTGAAGGTGAACCGGCAGAACTAACCCGTGAAATACGACACAGGTATAAGCGTAGTGCCATTCAACCGGCGTCCAGGCCAGGAAAAACGGATGGAAGAAATCACAAAAAAGATCGAAATAACAAGTCCCGACGGAAAACAACACCACGTTTCCATGAACACAAGTGTAAGTCGTCGACTAGTGTGAATTCCAGGCAAATCCGTGGTCTGGCGGCATCCATAATGATCCAAAACAGTAGAAAATGTAGACTCGCAGCTAGTTATGGCGCCATCTTTGCCAGATTTAAAAAAAAAATTAACCTCTAAAACGTTGGTAATAGCCCTTTCCCCCCACCACAATATCCAGGATGCGTTAAAAGGAACTGTCCACATGTCATAACATAATCATTATTCAAATATGATATGTGTGGTCCCTAAGTGGGCCACAGGCTCTAAGATATAGAGAGGAAAGAATAGGCCCAAGGATTTCGTTCTTGTTCTTCTATCGAATGCCCGCAATGAGTAAGTTTACTCTTTTGTGCCTCATGAAACGGACGTTAAGTGGAGGGTTGCTGTACCTTTCCTCACATTTCTGTTTTACTGATGAAGGTGGACCTGAGTTCTCTATGCGGTTGTGTCATGCTAGCTTCATCTGCGTACCGTTCATTACTACAGTGATCACGTCGATCCCTCACTTTGTTAGCCAGGCTGCCACGAAAACAGCTCGTTTCCAGGGAAGGCTACGAGGAAGACAGGGTGAAGGTCTTGGCCAGCATGTTTTGTCTGACCCTGACTTACATGTCTGATAAGTATGTTTTTTACCTGACCAGACGTTAGTCTTCCTACCCACCAAACATTTCGTAAGAGGCGACAAAAGAAATCTTGGAGAGAGTTAACGAGCTCATCGTGTAAAACAAGAAGTTACAGAAACTACCATTTCAAAAGCACATAATGTGCTTTGGCGCAGGCTAACTAAGGTAAGAAAGCTTTAGTTGTGACTCTATACTCCGTCTGGAGTGCACAAGGGACAAGAAGAATATATGGATACCGTGGCAATGGAAAAATCCTTTCTGCGTGGCATGTGTTTCAGGTACACTTCTTAGACAAGTAATTGTTTATTCTTCACTTCCTCTTCAATTTCAGTTAGGTGAAAGAATTTCCCGTGACAAAAGGTGAAATGTGACGTTTTTAAACCAAATGACCACATTTTGTGCAGTCACATTTGTGATAATTGGGAACACATGTGTTATCTGAAGTATAGTGAAGTAAATCACACGTGTCGATCTCTGTGAGGCGGTAGCGGACCTCAAATAACAGTAAATGTGGCCGGGGATGAAGTGTTGGAGACTTATTTGTACCAAGTCTCAGTTTTCTTTGTCTAATTTTTTGGGGGAGGGGTGGGGGATGGGGTGAGGTAGAGAGAGACGATACCGCAAAATTAAAAAACAGATAGGAAATCCATAGCGCAGTGGCCATTGGAAATTCTCCAGCATTTCAATAGTTGAGGCTAAGGCATTACGTATAGCTGTAATAGCATCGTAGAAAAACAGTGACCGTGCCAGAGGGAAGATAGATAGCTTTCTTTATAGATTCCATATCAGTCACAGGGGCCAGAAGAAACCATAAAAACAATGAATTAGACAGCCTGTTCGACGCAATCGTGAATACTAGCTACAATTTCAGCAGAGTGAAAATTCAGTGGATCCTTGCACACTGTAAGATGCACGGAAATGAGGAGGCAGGTATTCTGGCCAAAGAGGGAGGCAGTCAACCTTAAAATGGTGACACAGGTACATATGAAGAAAGACAATGATTCAAAATAACTTTAAAGACAAATGAGACAAAGAACACCCTGGATCTAACACAGCAGAAACATACAACTCCTTGACGAGAAAAGATCAAATGACAATATTCACAATGCGAACAGGTCACTGACTGCAGACTGACAAATCATATGTTCAAGAAATTAACACTCTGGCCCATGTAAGGAAAACAAATAAAAAGTGAAACATATTCTGCAGATCTGCCAGGTCCACGATAGGAGAGACCTGACTGCATAGCCCATCCCTTCTAAATTGCGAGATAAACTGTATGGCCACGAGAGAAGCACGAGAAGGAATGACAGGTTTATGAGGGAGATAGATACGACTACTGCAAACCAAAAAATGAAGATTTGCAACAGCCTATAAAAGTCAGCCAGGTGCCAATTTAAAACTAGGTAATTTTTAACATGACAGGACAATATATTGAATCGGGTACCGTTGTCCCTAGAAGAGAACGCTCGAAACATTCTGATATGGTTAGAAACTACCCTACTGCAGCTAAACAATATTTATGCCCTAATCATGCGACACTCGTACTACTCTGTACGTTCATGGACCCTCACAATGTCCCATCTTTAATTTATTTCGAAACAGACAATTTCTTTCCAGCTTAATTACCTAGGTTCGCGAGTGGTCAATGGGTCTTTGTGTATGACAAGAACAAGAATAGCACCACTTTCCCACAGAGAGCATGTCGTAAAAGGGGACTGTGTGACCTAGCATACCACCTGACATAGTTAGGTGGTTTGTTTAGAGCAGCATAGTTGACGCCTAACAGGCTGCGGGTCTGCTTCGCTCTAGTGTTTGAGCCTATTAAGATGGATTCGCTCATCAGTCAACCACACTCCACGGCACTTGTCTCAGCACATCGGTGTAATAAGCTACTCGAGCCTAGCCCAATAAGCAGGAAAACCTCCACCCAGCAACATCCATCTCATACCAGAGCTGGGACCTGCACAGGGTTATCTGCTCATGTAGAAGCGCAGATCGACTAAGAACGATTACCCAGGTACATTGCCTAGATATCTATTTAGTTATGGTTTAGGATATTTCTCCATTCCAGTGGCACCCGAGTATACCAAAAATTGGATCGCTGTTACATTTCAAGCATCGCTCAGACAGCTATAGTGGGTTGTGCGTGGAAATAGCAACCTGAGCGTATAGAGCCGTTGCTATGTAACCAACTCTGCATATTCTCGGAAGCAGGTTGTCTGTAAATGTTCCATCTGTAGTGAGTGCGTGTCCTGTGATTCCCCTATAGCTAAACTACTAATCATCAAGGACATAATGCGAATGCCCCTTTACTTTGTGAGCGGCAAACAAAAGCACAAAAATAACAATCATTCGTTTCTATTTAAGTGTAATTTGTCTAGCTCAATAAGTAGGCGAAGTAACTTAGTCGTTCAAGCAAAACAAGATATTTGTAGTGAGAATATATTTAACATCTTTCTATGGCACAGTGGTTTACTTGGACAGTGGTATTCAGGCGAAGTGTGCTTTTAAGCGCTGCAAAAGATCCTGAGTTGTCGAATGTTTTTGATGGCTGGGCGCCTAGAAATAACAACAACAAAACTGTCCGTTTTTGAAAAGTGACATGGGTATAGGTAGTCCGGTAGCAGACACGGCTGTCAGTGATGAAGTGTAAAGAGTCTTTATTGCACTTAACCTGAACGATAATTTTAACTGAGGTGGGGTGACGCTACTGCCCTCGTTGCTAGCCGTGACGAAACACAACACAATCGCTAGCTGGAATTGTGTTGTTCTGGGCGTGGTCTCGAAGACTGACAGCAGATTCGACACACGGCAACTAAAACACTACTGGCCACCGGAACCCTAACGTGCCGTGCGCGTGTTAGAAGATCATAGCTGGAGCAGCTGACACCCAGCAATGGCGTTGATGCACTTGGCCACTCCCACAATGAGCGTTTGTCCGTTACCCTGGCGTTGAAACTCGCGGCGTATTATTCCGCCCACAGCCACTGGGATTTGAGTTTGATCTCGTTAATCGTATAAAGATCTTGTGGTGAGATTTCCCCGTCACTCGAACGCCCGGTTTTGAAACTCTCTGACCGCGAACACAGACCCTGGAGATAAGATAGTTTATTTAACTTTCCGCTACTCAACACTAATTTGTTGTTCTTGATTCATGCGACATTTTGAAACGTTCAGTCTAGATTGTATTTTTATTTAATATGTTCTGAGTTGGCCTATGCACTTTAAAGCTCCAAAGGAAATTAACAATTGTTGACAAATTTGTTTGTGGTTATTAAAACTTTTCAAAGCTGATGTTATTTGTGTGATATATAGTTAAATGCGTTCATAAGATAAACCCGACATGCTGCAAGAGCAAAGAAAAGAAAAAATGGAGAAGCCGAGATCAGGAAATCCATTCAGCATTAGTAGAGTTCTGGCTGACGATTTTGGAAAGAACTTTAAAAACGGAATTCCAGTGGTCACTCCAAGCAATGACGTACAATTGGATTCGTATAACGTCACAGTTTCTTTGAGTCACCGACACTTTCTTCCACAGTCCCAAGTGTACAATAACAACCACAGACCTGATGTGAAACCGTTGTCATTACCAAAGGAAAATGACCATCACAGTTTTGTGGACTGCAATTCTGCTTCAGTTATATTGGCCGTACCTTCCACTGATATCAACGATATCATAGCAGAAAATGGCATTTCTTCTCGATTATCGCATAATAGAATTTCGTCTCCCTGTTCCGACAGTTGGAAGAATAAAGACAATCTGACGTGTTCAGACTCAGATTTTCACAGAGACGATAACGACGATGAAGCTGTTGATTTTTGCGGTCGTGAAATGTCAGACTTGCCAGAGAATTATC
>JAVGWX010000013.1:30298842-30433842 GCA_036924085.1 Ariolimax columbianus | reverse complement strand
TTAGTTATGTGGAAGGCAGAGATTATATTGAGGCATATATATTACGTGTGCTCCTCTGTTAACCAGTTGATTGTGCGAGTCTACTTGGGCTCCTCTGTTAACCAGTTAATTGTGCGACACTACGTGTGCTCCTCTGTTAACCAGTTGATTGTAAGAGACTACGTGTGCTCCTCTGTTAACCAGTTGATTGTAAGAGACTACTTGTGCTCCTCTGTTAACCAGTTGATTGTGAGAGACTACTTGTGCTTCTCTGTTAACCAGTTGATTGTAAGAGACTACTTGTGCTCCTATGTTAACCAGTTGATTGTGAGAGACTACGTGTGCTTCTCTGTTAACCAGTTGATTGTAAGAGACTACTTGTGCTCCTATGTTAACCAGTTGATTGGGAGAGTGTGAATATCCCCCCGGTTGTTGAGTATCCCCTCCATGGTTGATTTTCATCGATTTGCTTCTCTAGCCTGTTCAGCCACTCTAATGAGAAGTTTGTACATGTATGAAAGCAAACCGATCGGACGGTAGCTTGCCAGTTTTTCTGTTTCCTTTAACTTGGAATCAAAAATGTTTTGATGGCATCCATTCGTCAAAGATCTGCCGTCACTAAGCCATGTGTTGAAAAGTTTAGCTAACTGACGCTGTATTGTTTCTATTTCTGTCTGAATTACATCTGCAGTGATTCCATCCGGTTCTGTGGTTGCTAATGTTTATAATCGTTTGATTGCATGCGCCATCTTATCCATCTCGTTCTTCGATATCAGCCCACATTCCGTGGTGTTCTGTTAACTGCAGACTTTGATGCGAAGAAGAAGGTTCATTACATCTTACAGCCTTCTTCTGTTTTCAATCTATCCGACTTGATGATATTGTCTTGGAAAGGTACTCGACTGATGAAGATCGCTTTTAAATTTGATTCCGCTTCGTCTTATCTCGACCATTTTATTCAGTTTCTGCAGTCTGTGCTGCTTATAGTCTTCATTGATACTCCGTTTGATCTGCCTCCTCATTTCACAGAGCACGATATTATTTATTAGACCACCAATTTTTTAACCGTATCCTCGTTTCTATAAGTTCTTGGGTATCACAGCTAATCTGACTACATTTTGTTGAGTTACGTGTTTGTGTTGTCGTGAAGCAATTATTTTGCCTTTTCATGAACTGTCTCAGGTGACAGGCCTATCCATGCCCCAGCTAAATGGCGTTGTTCACGCAAGTCTATTAATTTCTGAGTTTTTCCTTTCCTTATATTGTGGTAGCAGAATTCTTTAACCAAAACAGTGGAGGGTTAAGAAGCAGTAGATGGAGATAGGTAGAACACAACCTCATAATGAAATAAAATTATAACTAGACATGCGCTGAATAGGAACGGACGAGGGAACAAAAGAGTGCACAAGTCCATACATGCACAACCTATATCTGCTGTTTATAAAATATTTAAAAAACTCATTTCAGAATTTAGAATTAAATACAATAAATATGTCTTGTTTAAAATAACACAGAGTTATAAACAGAACCAATTTACTTCAATCTAACCTAAATCAATGGAAATCAATACAATTTATTTATAAACCATTGTCCTATGAAACGGTTTACATAAGAATGTAAAGAAATTGATATCTTGTTGCTTCAGCAAGTTCTGAACATCCGAAGAGGATATATTTCTTTTCTTTCTGATCATAAGGGAAACACGTTCCTTGCTTTCTTGTTCTGTTACGTTATTTTCGCTGGTACGCAAGTGAAACGTTTGTACTACTCCGTAAATTGAACATATAACGGCTCAAAATCTCCCAAACAAATGAATGTACACATTGGACAGTAGTCCAGACCTCTAAACACTTACTTCAAGAATGTCCGGACCACGAAGAACTAAGATGCCAGAACTGGCTAGATGGAGCAGAACTGAGGCAAATCATGAAAAACCATGAGTCACCGCTCAGACATTGAAAGGACTGTGGACTTCATCCTTGCGATAGGACTGTGGACTTCATCCTGTCGATAGGACTGTGGACTTCATCCTGGCGATAAGACTGTGAACTTCATCCTGTCGATAGGACTGTGGACTTCATCCTATTGATAGGACTGTGGACTTCATCCTGGCGATAGGACTGTGGAACTTCATCCTGGTGATAGGACTGTGGAACTTCATCCTGGTGATAGGACTGTGGACTTCATCCTGGCGATAGGACTGTGGACTTCATCATGGCGATAGGACTGTGGACTTCATCATGGCGATAGGACTGTGGAACTTCATCCTGGTGATAGGACTGTGGACTTCATCCTGGCGATAGGACTGTGGACTTCATCATAGCGATAGGACTGTGGAACTTCATCCTGGTGATAGGACTGTGGAACTTCATCATGGTGATAGGACTGTGGAACTTCATCCTGGTGATAGGACTTAAGAGTTAACTTGATCAGGAAACCCGAAGGCTGAAGACGAAAGGAGGAGAATCGTCTGGTTAAACGGCACTGCCAGTCGTCTCATACGACTTGTCAGTCATGCGCAACCACTTGCACATTTTGGGGCAAGACATTAAAAGACTGATATAAATAATCACATTTAATCACATACGCACGACATACATATACATACACATACGTCGACACAATTACATAGAATACATACAATCATAATTACAAATATACATACTTAAATACAGTTACACATATAGACACACAAACATATAGATACATGCATGCACACAACTCTAGACACACGCAGATACATACATAGTCAAACACACGCATGCATAGACACACACACACACACACACACATATATATATATATACGACAGACGCAAGTATACAGTAGACTAACACACATACGTACACATAGACACATACAAACATAAGCACACACAAAGACACACATGGATGCCAACAGACATAGATACACATATAGACAAACACATAGAAACACATACAAATACACGCGTGCACATATATACTCGTACATAAAGAGACAACGAACGAATGAGAGAGCAAGAGATAGCGGTGTGGAGAGAGATGAAGAGAAATATAGATAGATAAAGGGGACGGCGTGGATTAGAGGTTAAGTCACACGGCTCACAACCGAAGGTGCTGGGTTCGATCCCCATCACAGCACCGGACGTTACCCCGGAGAAGCAAACTTTAGAACATGCAGGAGGAAGCAGAACCTTACATAAAATGCATGCTGAAGTCAGATGCACTGGGTCGACAAGCGCAAAATAAAAACCACAGTGCAACGCACACCGTCTTGGGGAAAAGATAAATAAGGCGAACGAAACCAAAAAAAAAAAGATAGATAAAGATGAGGAAACATCTACTAAAGACCAGAAACAATGACGAAAATATGTTCAGATTTAAACTATGTAAAAGTCGATCCAACCGACAGTGGATTTTCCTAAGCCTCATAATCAATCTCAGTGTATCACCATGTTTCTCCATTTCTTTCTTTGAAGTCACGTATCTTGCGCCACAAGCGACCACCATTCTGCCAAACTGTCTGGACCAAATACTGTTAACAAATGATGCTGTGGATTGGTTTCCATAAGATTATGTTAAGCTATATCTTTTCTCATGTATCGTGCTTTACAAGCAATATATTTCATATCATACAGATATCACATGTGATTTGTACCAGTGATAAACCATAGTAGACTCTATTATAATTATTATTTAAGTATCTGTGTCTTTGAACCAAATACCTAGCTGATTTGTCTATATCAGGACATAAAGTATTTTTGCAGTTTGTATCCGAAAACTTGCTAAATCGTTCTCATTGTTCTCAAAAGATGAAGTCGCAAGTTTTCCTCTAAACCCACATTCCCACCCCGTCCCCCATCTCTCTCTCTCTCTCTCTCTTTCTCTCTCTTTCTATCTCTTTATATCTCTCTATTTCTCTCTTATTCTCTCTCTCTTTCTATCTCTACCTCCCTCTCTCTATTTCTCTTTTATTCTATCTCTCTCTCACTCCCTCCCTGTCTCTGTTTTTGTATTTCCGTTTTCTACTTTCTCTACTTTTCGCCACAACTTCTTAAATATGATTGTAATATAAAGATTGTGTATGCAGTGGCTTAAAGCGACATGATTAGCTTATTTTGTCCCTTCCAAGAAAAGAAGCCTCAGATTGACCCGATGTCACGTCTCCGCGGACATACATTTTAAGCGGCGAATCAGATCCCATCAAAGAGAGGCCGACAACAAATAACTTGCCGAGGAGTCAAACAATCTAACATAAAAGTTCTGAGCTTGAGCACAGATATCGCCCGTAGAATGGCCGCAGGCCGGGTGAGGTGGAGTGAATTTGACGTCCGTAAAGACGTCATAACACGTGTTGGACATTGATCGGTTTGCCAGTCATTGATCTAAGAGGAAAATCGACTGTGCCTGCTGTGCCATGTTTCTGAGTGGCTTCTGGGAAGACGGTGCGTGCGATAGAGACGACAATAGGTCCCTTACGACACGGAGAACACAATGTAAGAGGCAACTAACCATCCGATCTACATTATGTAATACAGAAGACTTCCCAGCTCATGACTTGGCTTACCTCGTCATTCAAAAGACTAAACGCCTAGTGTGATTGATAGACAGTTCAAGAATCAATACTCCAAATAATTATGGTATAGATAAATGAGGGAATAATTTTATAACTCAATGAAAAAGGACTTATGCCAAGTCCTTTAGCAAAATATATGAGAGCTCTTTAATGAATGCATTCATCGTGTCAGACTTCCAATCGTTACTTCGGAAGGCACAACATGGATGGCTAAAGCATGTTCAGAGGTTTGACACTTTCAAGGGCTGGAATGGATATATTTTTCTGGTCATGCTGAGGTTCAGGACATCGGAAAAGCTGGCATTCTGATTTCACAAGTGCCTGTTGTGGACAGACATGTCTTCTTCTTATTCTTCGTTCGTTCTCAATCTCCCACTACCAAACCCTGAAAGGGCTTAAGTAGCATAATGTAGTCCAGAGAACGGAATGCGTTGTGTCGTAGTTTACAGCTTAGCTGCTATATTTGCACCTTTCGGTCCAACACATCCGACTTCATCAATCATTTTTTGAGGTTAGCATTCCCTCTTCGATCCCTTCTCCTTAGCCCTACTGCAGCCTGTTATCCAGGATCACCGCGTGGAGGTGTAGAAGGGTCTTGGCAGCTATGGTTCGCTGGCCCTGATGCTAGCAGTCAGCTATGGGTCGCTGACCACTGCAGCTTATGCGTGCGCTGCTCAGCATTTTGATCCCGTGGACAGACACGCTATGGACAGAAGTGGTATTTTGGAGCTGCCACAAACGTCTCATGTGGACACACACGATATGGATAGAAGTGGTATTTTGAACCTGCCACAAACGTATCATGTGGACACACACGATATGGATAGAAGTGGCATTCTGAAGCTGTCAATCACCACCTGTTGCATGATGATACTGCAACAGAAGAATCTGCAATGCATGGACTGCTTGCGTTTGAAATCAAAAGAAAGTTCGAACGAGTTGGGTGTATGACTGACAGCGCATGAGTGTGTATAACCGACGAGCTACAAGAAAAATAAGAATCCATTCTCTTTGACATTTGCTGAGAAAGACTGATCACCTATGCGTTTGTCTAGAGTGCATTGAAGTCGATATTTAAGAACAAATCAGACCAGAGTATGAACTCGTACAACGCATGGTTGAATCTTGTTTAATTGTTAACCTTTATATTTTATCCACAAATTTTACTTGTTTACCAGACTATTGTATCCACAAATGGTACTTGTTTACCAGAGTATTGTATCCACACATTTTACTTGTTTACCAGAGTATTGTATTCACACATTTTACTTGTTTACCAGAGTATTGTATTCACACATTTTACTTGTTTACCAGCGTATTGTATCCACAAATGTTACTTGTTTACCTAGTATTATGTTCACAAGTATGATACATTTCTATATTCTTCTCATTACAGGTACCCCGCCATTACGATGACCCTGGAAAAGGTAATTACTGGATGCTCGATCCTTCATGTGACGACGTATTCATCGGGGGTACCACTGGAAAACTTCGGAGACGCTCGTCACACTCCGCCAGAAGTCGTCTCGCATTCGGACGTGTAGGTTTTCCATATATGGGTATTCCCGGATTTCCCCGTGAAGGCCACCCGGCTCTGCTGCCATTTTCGTCGTTCTACTCCTTGCCGGGAATAATGAAACACCCGAGCATGTATTCATATATTGGACACAATCTGCTACCACCAGCTGCCGGTTTTATGGACAATAGCAGCCACGCTGCTGCAGCGATGGCTAGACTACCCGGCATAGAGAAACTTCTAATTCACGGTATGACTTCGCCTACCTCTGCGGGTGGAGCCGTGTCCTCTTCGACGTTATCACGGTCACCTCCATGTTCTTCGAGGATCCCCTCTGTGGGAAGTGCTCTAAGACAATTACCTCCATCGCCATATGGTAGTATGACAAGCTCCATATCTCCTTCCTCGTTCGTCATGCCAGCCCTCTATAGTTTAAGTTCCAAATCGTCAGGATTGTCGCTCACCTCTGCCAACTCTGCTGCTCTTTCAGTTCACAGAAAACTGGAAACAGACTCACCGTCGGGTCATGACAATTCTATCTCAGCGCTGAGTTTGTATCCTCACTTTCTCAGACCGTTTTCAGGAACCAACGTGGACTGCCATAAACTTGTTCCACCAATGCTCACCCATTAATCAACGAGATGACGTTTTTGATATCTGGCGTCACTGTAAATTGTGCACGTTTGGTTTCAACATCGTTTATTTACTAAATGTCTGTATCTATATATCTATTTATCTCAGTTATCTGTCTCTGATGTATACCTATCTATATCAGACGAGTCTAAGTAATTGGTTCATCTCAGCAATCTCCATTTTCTTATTGCCAATCTATCTGAACTATTTGTCGTGTCTTGCTGTCATTTTGTCTAAGCTGTGTTTTTTATATTTTAGCCTCAATCTCAGCTAACTGGTCTATCGTAATTTGTATAGCTTCTATAAATCTATCTCATATATATGTTTGTCTCATATAACTGTTCGTATGTCTGTTTCAGCGTTTTACTTGATTGTCTATATCTATTATCCGTCTGATGTATACACAGGTTATATCTGGCTATAACAGCTAACCATTTATGTCGCGTACATGCATTTCAACTGCCTGTCTCAACTATTTATCTCATCTATTTGCCTTTCAACTGTCTCAGCTATTTGTCTCATCTATATACCTTTTATCTTTATGTATGAACTATTTATCTCATCTATTTGCCTTTCAACTGTCTCAGCTATTTGTCTCATCTATATACCTTTTATCTTTATGTATAAACTATTTATCTCATCAATTTGCCTTTTAACTGTCTCAGTTATGTGTCTTCCGTCTGTTTCAACTATTTGTCCCATCTATATAGCTCTTTCATATGTTTTAATTATTTAACTCATCTAAATGCTTCCATCTACCTGCCTCGACTATCTGTCTCACTTATATACCTTGTATCCATCTGTCTCAACTATTTATCTCATCTATTTGCATTTCATCTATCTGTCTCATTTATATGCCCTTCGTCTGTCTCAATTATTTGTCTCATCTATATATCTCTTTCATCTATCTGTTTTAATTATTTATCTCATCTATATGCTTTCATCTACCTGGCAACAATTCGTCTATCTATATGCATTACATATATATGTGTAACCTATTTGTCTCATCTAGTACGCATAATCTATTATTCTATCACCTCTATATATCTCCCTCAGTTGTATGTCAATCTTATCTGTGAATCTGATGTACCTGTCTCATCTAACAACGTGTCTCTCATTATCTACATGCGGCTTATCTACTTATCTAATTCAATTCATCTCAATGTCGTATCACATCTGCCAGCCTCCATTCTCCCCAAACATAATCAATCTGGCCGTTCTAGCACACCTTAGTTGATCCTATCAGACTTAGTAAACATGTCTTCGTTAGACTGACTTTCACTCTAAGCGCTTCCCGTTAGCTGTGGGTTTCCTTTTCCTCCGTTTCCAGATGTTCCTCATTTCATCTAATATTATTCACGCCTAACAATTCCTTCTTCATACTTCTTCTTCGAATCTCTTGGAAAATGAATATTTCGCTATTTTATTTCAGTATCCTATATGTTTTATTGCTGTTAGATCTTTATTTCAAACCCAGACGGCTACTCCGCTCTCAGAAGGCATTTGACCTGTGTAAAAGACGGGGGGTGAGCAATGTCTGTCACTTTAAACATTCACTGCAGGATAATGCAAAACATTGTCACCCTGTCACGTGTTCAATAAACCAATGCAATAATGAGATACATTGTACCCGGATTCTTGTTGTTTTTTTAATAATTTTAATATTTTGTGACACAAAACATCAATTATAAATAGCACAGCAACAAAAGCACATACAATCATCAACAACAACAACAACAGCACTTGAGATAAACATCACAAAGGCCGCAGCAAAACTGAACAATGTAACGCTAATAATAAGATAAAGAAGTTTTAACCCTGTTTGGTTTTGGGCACGCACAAATACTAACTTAGTTTGAACGGTATGTCAGAACAATATGTTTATTTTTGTGTTTACCTTCTTCTTCTTCTGCTGCATTCGTTCTCAATCTTTCGCTACCAAGTCCTGAGCAGGGCTTTGTAAGTAGCAGGTTGAAGTCTGGAGTGAGGAATGCGCTGTGTCGCTAGTTTACAGCTTGTCTGCGATATTTGCACCTTTCGGTCCGACACACCCGTCTTCGGTAGCTTTTGTGTTCACCGTAAATCAATTATACGAGGTTGATATTCACATGTGTGTACCTCACATGAATACTTGTTCGTGTCGTACTTTATTGTGTGTGTATTTATGTCCAGGTCGACCTGACTCAAATGTGCTTATATTATTATCCACTTTGCATCGGGAAAATTACTGGCTTTGATGGTTGGGCGAGTCGAGCCGGGGTACGAAGAGTAAGTGCGAGGGCTTTGGGCTCAGCGAGACCGTCGTCTCTAGTCGGTGGGTCAGTCGAACGCGAAACGTGGCTTAGACGCTCCAGTGTACTTCCCCAAATATGCGGCGGTGCCTTCCATGGTGTCATCAGCGTCGGCAAGGAATCAACGACCAACTCAAACATGATACAGACCAGGAGAATTAGAGTGTCTAATTTGATTGGTTGGTTGGTTGCTGATCCAGAGGTCTCTAGGCTCCTGCCCTTAAGTCCAATGCCATAAAGTGGTATCTGCCGGTGTTTGTGAGCTGTTATTTAATTCCACACAGTGCGTTACATCTGTATAGCCTCAGAGAAAGAGACTCTTGCCTAACACCGTCCAGCGACTGACACTCAAAAAGATTATTCTCAACAGCTTGAGAAGGATGTAAATTTTAACAAAGCACGTCGACGTCCGGGTCTCAGTGTTGACCCAATCTGAATTCTCACACGTGTTCAGAAGCAACATTATGGGCAACCAGAATCTCAAGAGCTGGGCTAAAGATAGAGGCACTCAAAATGAATAGATTGAGAGTCAACATTGCAGGGATGTACACATGTCGTCGATAGGGATGAAGTAAGGATAGTAAAGTGGAAAAGCAGGAGAGCAATCACACTCTCGTACACTTATACACACACATAAATACACACACAAACACATACACACAAACGCACACAAACAACTACACAAACATACACACAAACACACACACACACACGTACACACAAATATATCCACATACACACATGCACAAACACTCACACACCCATACACAAACACACACAGAAAAATCGAAACACACACACAAACACAAACACATCCACATACTCACACATAAGCAATCAACATACTATATGTTTGGTTGTCAGAAATGCTAACATGTTAGTGAAAGCATCCATACCTTACGCCATTTGATGAGAGAGACTGGGCACCTATGGGTATTCCCGGAGGGCCGTGACGTCGATTCTTAGAAACAGAAACAGAAACTTGTCAATACAAATCAAGGGAGGAATGTATTATTGTTCAGGTTACTTATATGATTTGTCATGTCTCTCCAAGCGAAGCATAAAGCCACCACTTGATCTAGTCTCTGTACAGGAAGCGTGTACAGAACATTTACTGCCGTTGTTTCGTGGCAATGATTGGAGCTTATGAGGTTGCTAGACCAAAATAAACTGAGTGTGAGTGGCTGTTTCTAGCTTAACTTAACGTATTTATACTGGTTTAGAAGACTCTACAGAGTATGTATATAACCAGTTTCTTGGAGGGTTATTTTTTACCGATGTGCGACTGCATCTCAATAGACTCAAATACAGTCTCCACCGTGATTCGTACACGCGATGAGCAATTTCAGAGCGGAGGCAGAGGCACTGAAGGCGGCAGTGGAAGAAATGGTGACAGGTAAAAGGAATGAAAGCCATATAGTCCTGCTTACCGATGCCTTGGCCGTAGTCACAACACTAAAAAGCCAAACAAATACTGTGCTTAATGATTTAAGAGCAGTACTCTGTCAACTATGCCAGCAGTCCGCACCGAAAAGGGTAGTGCTACAGTGGGTTCCATACCACTGCAACATCCAAGGCAACGAGGAGGCAGACAGACTGGCAAATGAAGGTGCAAGACTACCACAGCCAGATACTAGTATGACATACGAAGAATCAAAACGGCTTATTAGAGCTAGATACATGACCAAATGGGAAACCGAACATGCTGGCTATACCAAAAACGATGCCTATTACCAGTTGAACAGAAGAGAGCAGGTCGTGGTCTTCAGACTTCGCACTGGCCACAATAGACTTAGGTACCACCTATTCAACAAATTGAAGATAGGTGGCACCGACGAATGCCCGTGTGGTACCGGGAAAATGACCGCTGAACATTTGCTGCAAAACTGCCCGACATACAAGGATCAGAGAGAGCAGATGTGGTCATCCCCAGTGGCAACACTAAACAAGCTCTATGGCAGTGTCGACAGCCTCAGGATGACGGCTGCTTTTTTCGAAAAAATTAAGGTTGATGTCTGACTGCGTACGATGAAGAAGAAGAAGAAGAAGAAGTACACGCGATGCTCCTGCACCCGAGGCGGACACCTTATATCGAGACCACTGAGGTTCCCTTATGTGGACGCTTGTGTCTGTTTCTAGAATTGGAGGGTACAGTGACGAAGTAGGACCTATATGGGGGGATCAATTTATCAGAAATGCCCTTTTGTAGAACCCACAGGGAAAGAGAATATTAGGTGTCGAAGAAACATTAATTACTAATCAACAGAAAAGATCATAAAACTGGAAATACACGTGGAGTAGAATAAAGATAAACTAACGTTCCTGTTAATGTTTGCGCATGCCTACAATGAGTAGGTTACCCTTTTGTGCGCCCTGAAAAGGACGTTAAGTAGCGGGTTGCGGTAGCTTTCCTCATATCCCAAGGGTGCTGATAAAGCTGGACCGGGGTCCTCCAGGTGGTTGTGGTATGCTTGTTTTCATCTGCGTGTCACTCACTACTACAGGGATCACGCTGATCCCTCACCTTAATAGCTAGGTCGCCATGAAAACAGCCCGTTTCCTGGAAGGGCTACGAGGAAGCCAAAGTGAGGGTCTTGTCCAGTATTTTTTGCCTGAAACCAGACTAACATGTCTGAACAGTATATTTTGTCTGTTCATTCGTTAGTCTTCCTTCCCATTACTAACGTAGAAATAGATGTATTATGAACAACAATAACACCGACAATACTCTTCAAGGATGCAATGATATGTTATCTCAGACCACGGAAACATCTTATTCTATTCTGGAATATCCCTGACAGTTTTCATAGATCAGATCAAAAGTCATCCTTACAGTTTCAGGTTATTTCTTTCCCTAGTTTCTGTAGATCTCACAGTCGCCTATTTTTGCTGTCCATTTAAATAGGGAAATTGCGTGTTCGTTGTAAGAAAGATTTGGGCACCCAGTGCCCCAGTTCCCATTTCTGGAAAATAACAATGTTTTATCGGTACAACAATTGGACATTTACATAAAGAAAGATAAACGAAACATCGCAACAACATAGATGAAATGTCTGCACAGAATGCTTGGAGTAACAAGAATGGATAGAATCAGAAACGAAGATATTAAGAGACAAGTAGGTATAACACTAGGGATAGACCTCATCAAGAGACAGCAAACCAAATGGTTCAGCCACCTGACACGTCAAATACCAGATAGTATCCCTCACAAAGCACTGCTATACAGATTCATTTGATACAGAGACAAAGGATGCCCACGTAAAGATGGATAACAGACGCAGTAAAGCTCCCCGTGTACGAAGCACAAACTAGGGCCCGTTCAAGAAATATCTTCATAACCCGATGCTGAAAGGCACACGCAGGACAAAAAGCGAAAGAAGAATATAGTCAGGATTTGTTCTCTTTTATCTATGTTGAAGACCTATTAGTCGAAACCCATGTTTTTGTGTTCCTATTTGTGCTGTCGTAAATCTACGTCAGATGACAATATATTGCTTTTTTAAGTGAAGTGACGTTCCTATACCAGATATTACCGTTGGAGAGGAAGTGTAAGCAATATCATTGCATAAAGTATTTATGCATCACAGCACCGGCCGTTACCCCGGGGAAGCAAACCCTTAAAAAATGGAGAAGGAAACAGATCCTTACATAAAAAAGCATGCCAAAGTCGGATGCACTGGGCCGACAGGCGCAAAATAAAAACCTCAGTGCAACGAACACAACCTTGGGGAATATAGAAATAAGGCGAACGCAAAAAAAAATTTAAAAATGCAGCAACAAACTCCCTACACTTCACCCAGTCTGCACCCAGCCTTCACCCAGTCTGCACCCAGCCTTCGTACAGTTAAATTATCAATGGTAAATATGAGTCCGGTAGAAAGTAATGCCGTTCATGATCAAGTTGGTATGATTTGATTGTACGATGCTTCCGCCACTTTTTTTAATGACGTAGTTCCCTTCCTTGCTGCCTTTCCTTTACTAACACTCTTCAACCAGAGAACTGTTAGATTGTCCCCTGTTACAGCATTCTGTATAAAGTTACCTATTGCAACCATTGCTGATTACAAGACACGGTGAATTTATAAAATTATTTAAAACTAATCAGTTACAAACAATAATGTTAAAATAATAGAACATGACAATACAACATAGGCTTAACAAATATTCTCCACGAATCTATAACAGCAATATTGTTATTCACCATAAGTGTGTTTGTGTTACAAATAATCTGATCTTCGGCAAGGGCTACGTGTCTTCAGAAAAGAATTTTGTGTACAAAAAAGTAACAAAATGAACTATTTTTAAAGAATTGAACACAATCGAATGTGATGTTCTTTTTTTTTAAACCAACAAATTGACACAAACATGATATTTTTGCTTTTATTATTCAATGAAGTGTGAGCTTGAAAAGGTCGTTAAAAGCAAGAGCGAT
Source organism: Ariolimax columbianus (assembly GCA_036924085.1). Lineage (NCBI taxonomy): Eukaryota > Metazoa > Mollusca > Gastropoda > Stylommatophora > Arionidae > Ariolimax > Ariolimax columbianus. The sequence goes on along the minus strand of JAVGWX010000013.1, from coordinate 30,420,434 downwards.
TTATTTTGTATTCTACAATATGTTATTATAGCTTATATCTGAGAATCGATATCGATCTCCAAAATACGCCAGCAGTGTTCCTCAGTGAATATTGAACTAGAGGCTACTTTAATTTATATGGGGCTAGGCAAACATTTCCTACAATTTATATAGATCTAGGCAACCATCTCCTATATTTTATATGGGTCTAAGCAAACATCTTCTACAATTTATTTGGGTCTAGGCAAACATCTCCTACAATTTATATGGGTCTACGCAGATATCTCATAAATTTTATATGGGTCTACGCAGACATCTCTTATAATTTATATGGGTCTACGCAGACATGTATTGCAGTTTATTTGAGTCTACGCAAATATTTATTTAAATCTATTTGGGTCAACACAGACATTTATTACAAATTGTATGGGTCTACGTAAACAGTTATTACAATTTATTGGGATCTAGGCAAATACCAACAAAACAAATAGTGAGGTCCTGGAACAAGTTAAGGTGGAGAAGCCGCTTCTGATAGAAATGAAAACTAAAGTAGTAAAATTAATTTGGTCATGTCAAGTAATCTTGCACAACAAAGCAAATGCAGCCTTGATATATATATATATATATATGACATAACTAAATGCTGCCATCCGCAGGTCTCAAATTGCCTACACGCAGATTACTCCGTAGGGTAGTCACATAACTCGCAACAGTGACCTCGTACATGCTCCAAAAGACAGTAACAAAGGTGGAGAACTAGACATAAGAGGACTGAAAATAAATCACAGGAAAACCTCAACGACTGTCTTAACCTCTCCCCTAAAAAAGAGAAAATAATAAAGATAGGAAACCAACAAATAACCCATTTGGACACTCCCATATTCCTTGGAGTTATATTTGACTCGAGACTCATCTGGAAGCCAAATAAAGAGAAAATATAGACAAAAGCCATATACAGACTCAGATGAAAAAACTAGCTGGTACAATCGTTGCAACATAATTATAAAGCAAAGATATACTTTTTCATTTAGACCAGCCATGGAAAAAAAGGCTTTAGCAATTGGGGAACGGGGACTAAAACAAACAGGAAAACTAGACCGACTTCAAAATATGCGCGTAGAATTACTTTTGGGGGCATTGAAAAGAGCTCCTATTACAGAGCTGAGAAAATCAGCAAATATTGAGCCCCTCGCTAAGGAGGAAACACAAATATTGAGCCCTTCACTAAGGAGGAAGCACAAATATTGAGCCCCTTTGCTAAAGAGGAAACACAAATATTGAGCCCTTCGCTAAGATGGAAACACAAATATTGAGCCCCTTCGCTAAGGAGGAAACACAAATATTGAGCCCCTTTGCTAAGGAGGAAACACAAATATTGAGCCCCTTCGCTAAGGATGAAACACAAATATTGAGCCCCTTCGCTAAGATGGAAACACAAATATTGAGCCCATTCGCTAAGGAGGAAACACAAATATTGAGCCCCTTTGCTAAAGAGGAAACACAAATATTGAGCCCTTCGCTAAGGAAGAAATACAAATATTGAGCCCCTTCGCTAAAGATTAAACACAAATATTGAGCCCTTCGCTAAGGAGGAAACACAAATATTGAGCCCTTCGCTAAAGAGGAAACACAAATATTAAGCCATTCGCTAAGGAGGAAATACAAATATCTTCATCAGGTGTAAAAACTAAAAAGACTTCAGGATCAGTCACTCCACCAGAGGTTCTAAGAGGGAACTAAAACAAGACTGCTAAGGAAAAGTCCAAACATCTGGCCAGAGAAAAACACAGAAAACATGCAGACATCATTGAAGCCGAAACGGAAAAGTGTGAAATACTCATTCCATAATCATGGATACGGAGTCAGTACCGGTCCAAAATAATCTTGGAGGTTCCAGTGATAATGAAGAAAAGTGAGCAGTCGGAAACAAAACAAAAAAATCAACGTTCTACATGAGTTCAAGAGACAGTATTCTAACAACTCATCGACACGCGTGTACACAGATGGATTGACAACGGACAGCAGCATAAGCTGAGGCAGTGGAATCCATATCGCACACTCCAACGACGACATGGAAAACCTCTCCATACCAGCAGGAGAGACATGTGCCAATTTCAGAGCTGAAGCATTAACTGTACATGTAGCAACCCAGATTCTTATATGAGAAAACACACCTGCAAGAACAATGGTCACTCCAAGCTATCTCAAGTCCCAAACAAGATAGACTCTCAGACGAAATAAATCAAAAAATCATGTTGTTGTCCTAAAAAAATAGATTTAGTCCTGCAGTGGATTTATGTCCACTATGTGATCCTTGGACACGAATGGAGAGACCAACACAGAGTATTCAAACCAGAAAATGATCACATATATGCTGCAGACTCAAGGCCTATTCTACACAGAATCTACACAAACAAATACAAAAAACACATCCTACAGGACTGTCCCACATATGCAGATCAAAGAGATCCAATATGGCCTGGTGGAACGACATATTTCGAAAAGCTGTAGATCTGAAACCCACAGTCCACTTCGTGAATACCGTGCTAGAAGCTAACGTCGGTTGACCAAAGAAGAGGAAGATAAAGAAAGTAAAAAAGAAGAAGGTCATGTAAAGAGAGGTAAGAGGCTGCTAAAGATTGTATTGGAGGAAAGACTGCAGGACATGAGAGTTAAAAGGGCGGCAGAGGACATATGAACAGACATCATAAAGATGTGGCCAGGACACATTATGAGTGAGTGTACCAGCCTGGCACAACAGAGAGACAGCTGGAGATCCATTACAGTCAACCTTGGCTGCGGAGGTGACACTTGATGATGATGAGGCACCGATCTCTTACAATTTATATGGGTGTACGCTAACATCTCGTACAATTTATAGGAGACTACACAAACATCTCTTACAATTTATAGGAGACTACACAAACATTTCTTACATTTTATTGGAGACTACACCAACATTTCTTACATTTTATTGGAGACTACACAAACATTTCTTACAATTTATTGGGTACTACTCAAACATCTCTTACAATTTATTATGTACTACACACATCTCTTACAATTTATAGGAGACTACACAAACATGTCTTACAATTTATAGAGAACTAAACAAATATCTCTTACAATTTACAGAGAACGACACAAAAAAGCACTTACAATTTATAAGGATTTACAGAATCATCATTTACAATTTATATGAATGTACAATCAGCATTTACAATTTAAATGAGTCATTGCACACAAGTATTTCAATTTATAAAACAAAACTAAACAATTATTGAAATTTATATGTGGATAAACAACCAAATAATCTAAAATGTTTAGTTCAAATATAGATTGGTTTGTTTTATATAGAATTAAATTATAGACCGTTATATTTTAGACAGAGCTAAATTATATATTGATTTTGACAGAGCTATATGGTATATTTATTTCTGACAGAGCTATTCTATAGATTATTTTAGACAGAGCTAAACTATAGTTGGTTTTGTTTTAGACAAAGCCAAACGCTAGATTGTTTTAGACAGAGCTAAACTATAGATTGTTTTGTTTTAGACAAAGCTGAACTTTAGATCGTTTTATACATAGCTAAACTAAAGAATACCTTATTTTAGACAGAGCTAAATTATAGATTGCTTTGTTTTAAACAGAGCTCAACTATAGAATGTTGCAATTTATATTGACCTAAACTGCTTGTTGTTCCAAATGATATTGCCCTAAGCTACGAATTTATTCTTTGTTAACTAATGTTCAGTGGTAGTATTCACAATAGGTATCACTGAACTCCAGGCAGATCTATAGGGAACCATTCGATCAGGCAATATCGTATATTATGGGTATTGTTAGTTCCAATAACTCGCTTAGTGTACACACTCATGCTTCGTCCTCTCTCAAGCCCATTCCTATTCGATCCACGTTTGATGTTAAACTCCTGAGCATGTGGTTTGTCAGCTCATCAATAACATTATAGTCAATGTAGTCCTCCAAGAGGCGATCATAGACGGTATTCAACATCCTTTCTTATCCTTTCATCACCATTTACTGTGCCCTTGATGAGAGATGTCTAAACCAATGGCATGCCCTCCAATGACATCAGCCCCAGCTTAACCAGAACAGTATGTTCACACAAGCCACTGAAGGCTTGAGGCCTCAACGTCATATCCTTCCCTACAAAAACCGTTCGAGACAAGGACTGAGAGTCATATTCAAGGGCAAATGAGTAAGAATGTCACACACTGATATGGCGTAGCTGAAAAGTGTAGTTGTAGTTTCAAACGTTGTTGGTATGTGTAGCAACATGAAGCTTTGTGATTACTCTAATATAAAATAGCGTTCGTGCTTACAGAGTATATAATCAAAGATAATTGTGCTGTTGTTAATTATTTATTCGTTTAATACAAAAAGTTTTTCTACAACGGATATTCATAAGGACATGCCTTTTGTTTACGGTTAAAAGTGTTTGTCGAGGAAGACGATGCTTAATTGGGTCGATCATTTTGTTGATGATACTCAAAAATTGTTGATGAAGTCTGGCCTGGAAGTCCAGCTCAGATTGTGACAGAAGCACCTGTGCAGTGAGTTATGGATATGATTCGAACTAACATACGAGTAACGATAGACAAGTTTGTAACTGTAGAGCTATGTTAGCATGGTTTAGCATACAGCATAATGCATGAACGGTTGAATATCCAAAAAGTGTGCTTAGGTGAGTGCACAGACAACTGACTGACAAACATAAAATAAACCGAATAGGTCTGTCCTTGCAGCATCTCTGTCGGTATGCAGGTTAAAGAGAAGACAGGATGCACAGTATTGTTATTGGGGACGAAACATGGATGCATTACTACTAACTCGAATCGAAGCGTGCTTCGGTGCTAATAAAACATCCTTCTTCATCTCCTGTCAATAAATTCAAAGCAGGAAATGTTATGCTTACAGTGTTTTGGGATTCTCCCAGACTGTTATTAACAACATTTGAGAAGGAGGTTGTCAACGTTGTATCATACCGAGAAGTTCTGTTTGATGTTTCGGGATGCAAATGGAAGAAAAATGCTAGGCCTGCCGACAAGAGGAATATTGCTTCGTAATGATAAAACTAGCCCATATATGGCTCAATTTATCAAGGAAAAATTGACCAACTTCTTGAACAAACAGTTTACAGCCCCGACTTAGCCTTGAGCGATTTCCAACTGTTTGGTGCACTAAAAACCCAACGTGGCTGTTGACGTTACGAGATTGACGATGATGAAAGTCAAATGCAAACATGTCTCAGACAGGAGGCTAAAGACTTCTATGCTGCTGGTTTTGGAGCATTGATAAAGTGATCGGATAAAGTATTTCTTTGAGGAATATTATGTTGAGGAAAAGGGACAATGTAGAGGTAACAATAAATGGTTTTCAAGTTTGTATCTCATTTTTTTAAAAACATGTGTGACGTATTTGCTGACTTGCCCTGGTACTATATATCAGCTTTAATGAGGCTCCACGACTAGGTTCATTCTGTGCTGCATAACTTCCTCAACTGATAACAAGTTATCCTAAACGGCTGCGCAAACTGGGGCCTACCAGAACTGGACAGCGAGCAATGTGCCTATAATATGAATTAAACAAACACTTTAGCAGATCTGCCAGACTACCCAGCGGGGGATTAGTGGGAGAAGGGAGATGGGTGGTAGAGAACAGAATATGTTTACTGTCACCAGTTTTTTCTTGAGCTGTTTTACTAGCAAGGAAGTACAGCTTTACCATGTCAAGGTAACGGGGTCAAAAACCTGAAACTGCCTCAATGTGGGGTGTGGGTTTCTTCCCCTACTTCAGACTTTGACGTCAATGACTCTAACAAACGCAGCAGTCAACTAGAGGCGTTGTACACTTCCGTACAGTTTTTCATGGAAGAACACTGGCTTTTGTCACGCGCTGCTCCTGTCAGAAGTACATGATGGACAGGACTGCAATAAGTACCCCGCTATCTTGGGTACTATGTCCCAAACAAAATTAAAGTCCACCCGTTTTATGCAATATTTAGCACATACAAACTAGCCTATCGCCATTTCTACAACGTCCCATTCAACTTTTGAAAGAATGCTGTATATTCTGCGATATATTTTCGTTTTGTTCTAATATTTGTACTGATCTTTAGTTTACTATATCTAATGTAAATGTTGTTGAAATGTTGACATATCCACGTCATTGTGCCGACATTTCAATACGGAACAGTCACCGCCGATGCTATTTACACTTGACTCGTTATACACACACATCATAGTTGCAACTCATCAAGTATGACGCAGGTGTATCTTAAGTAGGTACAGGAACTAAACTGAGGGATTGATTGCAAGCCAGACTAACGAAACCTGCTCAGTAAAAGCGAGTCAGTTATAAGTTTAACTGGATACGTGTAATAAATTCAAAACGTCGAATACATATAAAAGCTGGTATTTACTTATTGGTCAAGGGTATCCGGTTTTCTTGAAAGTAGGTTGTCGCGTGAAACTGATCCTTCCGTTATTTCTACTTATTTCATTGGATAAAAGGATCAGGTGATATGGTGTTTGATGATCTGTTTCTGTACACAATTAGCTTTATATTAAAAAATGTATTGGAATAGTGTTTCTTGTTTTGGGATCAAGATGCTGAGCAGCGCATGAGCTGCAGTGGTCAGCGACCCATAGCAGACTGCTAGCGTCAGGGTCAGCGAACCATAGCCGCCAAGACCATTCTACACTTCTACGCTGTGATCCTGGATAACAGGCTGCAGCAGGGCAGACTGGCTAAGGAGAAGGGATCGAAGAGGGAATGCTAACCCAGTACTCAAAACATGCTTGCTGAAGTCGGATGTATTGGACCGAAAGGTGCAAATATCGCAGCCAAGCTGCAAACTACGACACAACGCATTCCGTTCTCTGGACTACATTCTGCTACTTGAGCCCTTTTAAGGTTTGGTAGTGGGAGATTGAGAACGAACGAAGAAGAAGGAGAAGTTTCTTGTTTTAAGATAAAATGTTTGAAATCTAGAAATGCTTGTTGAAGGTTGTCTGCAGAATCCCTATCTCACAATTTTATTGTTGATCTTAGAATCAAGTAATTAAGTAAGTAAGTAAGTTATTAATTAAGTAAGTAATCAAGTAAGTAAGTAAGTTAGTAATTAAGTAAGTAAGTAATTAAGTAAGTAAGTAATTAAGTAAGTAATTAAGTAATTAATTAAGTAAGTAATCCGCCAGCGCCAGTCACTCTGAGCGTCAATTACCCCGATTGATAGCAGAGCCCCAGGCAGCATGCAGGGTATATGAAGTGATTACGATGTATTTCAGCCAGGTTTTGCGCAGGCGACGCAGCAGACCACTCCATGAGGCGGTGCGGTGTTTTCCCGCCCCTGATTTCCACGTACAGATGTAGAGATTATCGAGCCGTGACATCGTGAGAGCAGCGGCTAAAATAGCCGAGGAAAGAGAGGCGACGCTGACCCAAAGTTGGGGAAATGCTCTGGAGTTGTGACCGTCGGGACACACAAGGAAGGCATGTCATAGTTATGTTTGTACCCATGTGTACAAGTTAGCGAACAGTAGCTGTGATAGTTTCAGTAAAAGTCAGCGAGCAGCAGCTGTGATTGGTATTTTCTTTGTTTTGTTTTTTTTGCGATCGCCTTATTTCTCTAATCCCCAAGAGGGTGTGTTTCACTGTGGTTTTTATTTTGCGCTTGTCGGCCCAGTGCATCCGACTTCAGCATTCATTCTATATAAGGGTGTGCTTCCTCCTGCATTTTTTAAGGGTTTGCTTCCAGGGGTTAACGGCCGGTGCTGTGATGGTTGTGAGCCGTGCCACTTAACCACTAGCCCACGCAGACCCCGAAAGTTTCAGTAAATGTCAGCGAACAGCAGCTGTGATAGTTTCAGTAAAAGTCAGTCAACGGCGACTGTATAAAAATAGATACGCCAGAGTGAAGGTACAGGGCCACATCAGTCAGAGAATGAACTAAGAACAAGGGGTGCCAAAATGGCAGTGTGCTATCACCTAAACTATTCTTGGTCTTCATCAACAGCATAGTGGATAAAATTATACAGGGCGCCCACACCTCACTATATGCTGATTATCTAGATTTGTGCGTAGATGAAGACAACATCCAAACAGCAAATCAAAGATTAGATCGGTGGACTCAGAAATGGCTCCGCCACATGAATGAGAAGAAACTAACATACATAATATTTACACTTTCAAATAAGGCAAAGACAATCATACTGAACCTAATTGGATATGAACTGTCAGAAGAAAAGAACCCCACATATCTATGCATAACACTGGGACAGCAATATGGACAAATCAATTTGAAAAATGTCAACAAAAAAGCTTTATAACTATGACTCTAAATAAACATGTTTTTTTTTTAACGGTCAGTACCACATTTTGCTATTGCTGGGGTAGTCGAGGGGTTTTGTAGGCTGAGATCTACAAGCCACTTCGTCACTGATGTTGCCACGTCGTGAGCTGGCTATGTTTGTTTATTTCACCTCTAACAGAAAAAGAACATACACCAAACCGGGATTCGAACGGTTGCCCTCCTTGTCGGTAGGCAGGCCTTGCAACCATTCGACCACACACTCTTCTCTCTAATGACTTTAATTAACAAAAATAAGAGAAACTTCATGGGTTGCAGACCACCAAATACTGAAAGTGCAGTATACCTAAAATTTTAGGACCAGCCTTAGAATATGGGATGTCAGCCTGGACAACAGCATGATAATCCAACTTTGAAACAAACAAGTGTATGTGTTGTACGACCATTTCGGGTGCGCTCTACGACCATTTCGGGTGCGCTCTACGACCATTTCGGGTGCGCTCTACGACCATTTCGGGTGCGCTCTACGACCATTTCGGGTGCGCTCTACGACCATTTCGGGTGCGCTCTACGACCATTTCGGGTGCGCTCTACGACCATTTCGGGTGCGCTCTACTTGTTGTGAATGCTCACGTTTACTCTTTTCTACGCCCTGAAAAGAGCGTTAAGTGACGGGTTGCTGTACCTTTCCTCACATCCCGAGCGTGCTTATGAAGGTAGACCGGAGTCCTCCCGGCGGTCGTGCTATGATTGGCGTCATCTGCGTGTCGCTAACTACTACGGGAATCACGTCAATCCCTCACCCCGTTAGCCAGGCTGCCAAGAAGGACGTCCCGTTTCCAGGGAGAACTACGAGGAAGTCGAGGGGAAGGGGGCCGAGGGGTGGGGGGGGGGCGAGGTCTCTTGGCCAGTATGTTTCACCTGACCCTAACATTGTTCAATCAGTATGTTTTGCTTGACTATACGTTAGTGTTCTCTCCTCCTGTTACGGTCTTAAGAGCCTCTATTTCTTCTCTGAAGCTGTTTGAGAACTTGGCAGATTCTATGGACCTGGTTACCCTTTCATCGTTTCGTCTGACTGATCACCACTTCTCTGTATCTGTTCCGGGTGGCATTAGCAGCCGAGCAATCTCTATAGGCATGCTTCCACCTGTCTGATGGATAATTAGCGTCTATGTTCTATTATTTAATGTTTCTTACCCAAGCTTTTGTATTTTTTTCTCAGCTCTGGAAGTGTGCATGCCCAGGAGAGAGTAACTAGTTGGCTGGAAGTGTTCTGTGTTGTTTGTGATAACACTGGGTCCATGAGTTTCAGTGTCTTTGAATTTGCAGTGAAGGTACTATTCATAAGACTACCCTTTTCCTGTCTGTTCATTTTTGATGTATTTTATGGTTCGTAAATATATTGTTTAACTTTGAAGTCATGTCTGTCCTCCATCGATTGGAGGTTTGTCATTGTTTCTAGAACTTCTATGGAACTCCCATAGCCCGGTGATTATGCGTAAAGCTGTGTACTTCCATTTTTAGGTGGAAATAGTGTCTTTCCATTTGGATCAACTGGGCTGAAAGCAATTATTAACACGGATTTACGACGTGTGAATAGCGGATATCTGTACAACGTTAAAAGTTAAATAATGACTATTTTTATTAATTGTAATGGCAAATGTCGGCTATTCATACGAATTTGTAAGTGTGAATAAATGCTGATCAAAAACGGCTATTTTGCTACAGTAAAGCATTGTTTTAAATATGTCCGTTTGCTTAACTAAGACTTCTAGGTTTATAATAATTTCTTTACGCTTTAGCTTTCAAGCCAGTAAGAAAAATGATTATAGAAATAACATGTTTGTTGAAAATCAGTGTAATGAACGATTATTCTTATATCATTGGCGCTGGTTGAAATTCTAACACGCTTCTTTTCTATTTGATACTCCTCTGGGCTTAGCCAGAAATATTGTGTGCACGTGACACACATTAGGGCTCGTTCTATAGATCTCTCAATAGATTGACGTTGAGAGGAAAAACATGATCAGCGAAAAGAAGAAAGAAGAAGCGGGAAGCTCCACAGGGTGACGAATGAAAAGAAAAAGTTTGTTGCAGCGTGTTTTTATCAGTACAATAAACAATACAAAAGTTAAGATGGGTCCCATGGCAACAACTGCCGTCAGGGATGAAGATAAAATCTTCATTGACTAACCCTCAACCTATGTGAGGTGGGGTGGGGGGGGGGGGTAAATCCTTTCCTTGGTGTTTATACCTTCCGTAACGTATACGTCAGGGACTCATTTACAGCTGGGTCGACTGGACAAGCGGTGGTACCTGAAGCGAACAACGCCCGGATTTTGTTCTGTCCGTACGTGGTGCATGGGGCGGTGTGAACCCAGTCTTAGCAAGTCAGCTGACTGTCGACTAGACTACGCGCTCCACTAATCATAAATTAAAGCGGTGTCTGAACCATTGTAGAGTAGGGGTCAATATAATTCATATTTGTAATTACCAGAAAGGGGGGGGGGGCGGATTACGGCTATTTATACGACATTTCTAGGGGACGGCGTGGCCTAGTGGATAAGTGGCACGGCTCACAATCCGAAGGTGCTGGGTTCGATCCCCATCACAGCACCTGCCGTTACCCCGGGGAAGCAAACCCTTAGAAAATGCAGGAGGAAGCAGACCCTTACATAAAATGCATGCTGAAGTCGGATGCATTGGGCCGACAGGCGCAAAATAAAAACCACAGTGCAACGCACACCGCCTTGGGGATTAGAGAAATAAGGCGAACGCAAAAAAAAAAAAAAAAAAATACGACATTTCTGAATAATTTGTGTCCATGTAAAAACATCATCAACGAATAGCTGTTATTAATACGGTTTTTATAGTAATTAGCGTCATTTGCTATAACATTACTAGCGAATAACGGCTATTCATACTGCTATTGCGGGTAAATATCGCTTTCATATGCCTACGTCGTTCGTTCACAACTAACCACGCCTATTTCCTTCATCAACCTGGAAGTCTGAAATAGGCTTCTGTCGAGGCCATACGGTTTATTTCGTATCTAGGTTGGGAAGATCCGTCATATCACTCCGCTTCGCTCGAATATTTGACAGACTGAGATCTCACGTTCAATTATTAGTGTTCCCTCTTTCCCCACATGGAAGTTTATCTGTTTATCCTAATTTTAATTTCTTGAAGGAATATCTGAGTATGTTTCAGATGAATGTTGTTACTTGATCTATTCCTGCTGTGGAGTAAACACCTTGTAAATAAGTTTGGTTCTTCTCGATTTCGTTTGTCTTTCATGCTGATCTTTTACAAGCTTGTTATTGATCTTGTCATGACCATTGTCCGTTTACATAAACTTCACACATACTCCCACACACACAATCACACAGACACACGCACACAGACACACTCACACAGACATACTCACACACACACACTCACACAGACATACTCACACACACACACTCACACAGACACACGCACACAGACACACTCACACAGACACAAGCAATATTTTTTTATGCTTATATATTTATATATTTATATTTTTAATAAAGTTGAGGAGCTCGTGGCCAAATGATTTCGAGGTCTACCTGCCGACAAGGAGGACATCGGCTCGAATCCCGTTATGACATATGTTGTTTTTCTGTTGGCGGTGAAATAAACAAACATAGCCAGCACACGACGTGGCGACAGCTGTGGCAACGCGGCCTGTAGTCCTCAGCCTGAAAAACCCTCGACTACCTCAGCAACTGAAAAAAAGTCGTATTGACAGGTTTTTAAATATTTCTCCTATTTTAATCAACTTCCCCATAATCCAGAGAGCTGACATTTGATGCACAGCATCTATCAGTACTACCTGTTAATCGATCACATTTGGATCTTTCCTGCACGGGTCATTCAAAGGCTTGTATCGAAAAACAAAGGTTATTTGTATAATCTACTTGTTTATCAAAATTCATTTCTTCTCTATATGTTTATCGTTTTAAAGTTAGGGTTTAATTGTTATCCACTTAGCAAAGGGTTTAACTGTCATCCACTTAGCAAAGGGTTTAACTGTCATCCACTTAGCAAAGGGTTTAACTGTCATCCACTTAGCAAAGGGATTAACTGTCATTCACTTAGCAAATGGTTTAACTGTCATCCACTTAGCAAAGGGTTTAACTGTCATCCACTTAGCAAAGGGTTTAACTGTCATCCACTTAGCAAAGGGTTTAACTGTCATCCACTTAGCAAACGGTTTTACTGTCATCCACTTAGCAAAGGGATTAACTGTCATCCACTTAGCAAAGGGTTTAACTGTCATCCACTTAGCAAAGGGTTTAACTGTCATCCACTTAGCAAAGGGTTTAACTGTCATCCACTTAGAAAAGGGATTGACTGTCATCCACTTAGCAAAGGGTTTAACTGTCATCCACTTAGCAAAGGGTTTAACTGTCATCCACTTAAGAAAAGGTTTGTTTTTTGTTGTTGTTTTTTTTTCGTTCGCCTTATTTCTCTATTCCCCAAGGCGGGTGTGCGTTGTACTGTAGTTTTTATTTTGCGCCTGTCGGCCCAGTGCATCCGACTTCAGCGTTCATTTTATGTAAGGGTATGCTTCCTCCTGCATTTTCTAAGGGTTTACTTCCCAGGGGTTACACGACCGGTGCTGTGATGGGGATCGAACCCAGCACCTTCGGTTTATGAGCCGTGCCACTTAACCACTAGGCCAAGCCGTCTCCTAGCAAAGGGTTTAACTGTCATCCACTTAGCAAAGAGTTTAACAATAATCTACTTAACAAACATACTCGCTTGAAACATAATGATCAGGGCAGTCACCTGACTTCCTCCTTCGTCACCCTGGAAACAGGCTGTCTCAAAGTGGTCTGAGCAATGAGTTGTTGTTGTTGTTGTTGTTGTTGAATGCAAACGATGAGTAAGTTTGCTCTTTGTGATCCCTGAAAATGTTGTGTGGTGGGTTGCAGGAGCTTTCTTCACATCCGGAGAACACAGACGAAAGTGGGATGTGGTTGTTATTTATGCTTGGCTTCATCTGTGTTTCGCTAACTACTACAGGAAACACGTCGATGCCCTACTTCGTTAGCCAGGCTGCCATGAAACAGCTTGTTTCCATGAAAAACTGCATGGAAGTGGGGGTCTTGGTCAGCATATTTCCGCTTACTCTGACTAACATCGTTCAATCAGTGTGTTTCACCTGACCTTGACTAACATCGTTCGATCAGTATGTTTCACCTGACTGACTAACATCGTTCGATCGGTATATTTCACCTGACTGACTAACATCGTTCGATCGGTATGTTTCACCTGACTGACTAACATCGTTCGACAGTATGTTTCACCCGACCTTGACTAACAGCGTTCGATCATTATGTTTCACCTGACTGACTAACATCGTTCGATCGGTATGTTTCACCTGACTGACTAACATCGTTCGATCGGTATGTTTCACCTGACTGACTAACATCGTTCGATCAGTATGTTTTACCTGACTGACTAACATCGTTCGATCAGTATGTTTCACCTGACTCTGACTAACATTGTTTGAACAGTTTTGCTCGACCAAACGTTAGTCTACCCTCCCCGGGCAACGAACTGTGCATCGATACGTTAATCCTCATAAGGTGATCTTACAGAGGAGCATTGCACTACAGTCAGGGAGGCGATAGTACATTATCTTGAGTATGATACGGAATGTCAGAATTGCCATTCTAACCCGCTACTAAAAAAAAAAAACAGAGCCAAGTGTTAACTCAGCTTAGCACAAGCAGTTTCCACCAACGACAATCTCCTTTGGCTAGACATTCTCATTTGATTGTTAAGAGTTTCATGAAGGTCACAATGATCAGCTGAGTTTTACTCTGTTGATATTATATCCGTCCAACGTGAAAGATTATACTGGGCTTTCTGATACCTCGCTTGTATGAGCTATTGTTAACATGAAAACAGACCGTTGTGTTTACGTACACTTCTTCTCTCCTATTTTTACCACCTTCCCCATAACCTAGAAAACTGAAATTGTGTAGACAACCTCTACTATTGCATCCTGTTAATCTATTATATTTTGACCGATCTTCGAATGGTTTGTTCTTAAATAAGATATTTTTTACAAATGCAGATTTAGTCAACTGTGAGAAAAAATAAGAATCGTTCATCAAGTTAAAAAATCACGAACCTCCAAAAATAAACTTTGAAAATCAAGCGGTCTAAGACATTCTTGTAGTTTAAAAAAAAACAACAGAAAAGGAAGTCTTGGTATAAAGAAAAGCTTATACGCAATAAAGTAGTTTTTAAAAATATATGTACTTGTTTTACAGTTTGTTAGAGACATTCTGACTGGCAAATAATCTGTAAGGTCAAAAGACCTTGTCTCTGACTAACAGAATAAAATAAGCACAAAAGACCTGGTCTCTGACTGACACTTAATCTACGAAGAGGCTTCAAATGAAAACCTTAAATATATTTTTTAAGTAAATTTATTCAGAAAAAGGGAAACATAACTGTATCATTTTTCGACGTAGTCCATGTTGCGTTCGATACAAGTTGCCCAGCGCCTATAAAATGAATGGATTCCTGTAGAACGTTGGATACAAGTTCCACATCGCCTATAAAGTTAATGGATTCAAGTAGAACGTTGGATACAAGTTCTGCAGCGCCTATAAAGTGTATAAATTCATGTAGAACGTTGGATATAAGTTCAACAGCGCCTATAAAGTGAATGGATTCCTGTAGAACGTTGGATACAAGTTCTACAGCGCCTATAAAGTGTATGAATTCCTGTAGAACGTTGGATATAAGTTCTACAGCGCCTATAAAGTGTATGAATTCATGTAGAACGTTGGATATACGTTCTACAGCGCCTATAAAGTGTATGAATTCCTGTAGAACGTTGGATACAAATTCTACAGCGCCTATAAAGTGAATGGATTCCTGTAGATCGTTGTATGCAAGCTCTACAGCGCCTATAAAGGGAATGGATTCCTATAGAACGTTGGATACAAGTTCCACAGCGCCGATAAAGTGTATGAATTGCTGAAGAAAAAAATGCTCTTGGTTTCCTGTGTAACATCCCATGCACGACCTGGTAGACCTCTTGTCATCAGATATGTCTTTTCTCTAAATGCCTCTTTTAGTCGTCTAAAGACATGGAAATAACTTGGTGCTAGGTCTGATGAGTACGGTTGACGTGGTAGACACAGACAGTGGAGGTCATTAGTGGTTGCAGTTGGACAATATGGGGTCGGTCATTGTCATGTTGTAAAGACACATTTACTCGTTAAATCCACGTGGTTTGAATTTGATTGCGGGTCAAAGTTGATTCTTGAGAAGATCTGTAAGCGTGGCACTGGTGACAGTGTTTGCTGGGCATGCAGTGCTCTAAAATAATGCCTTGTTCATCCCAAAATAGAGTCATAATAACTTTCTTTGCAGATAGCTGTATACGATATTTCTTCGGTTTTGGAGTGGAGAGATGGCGTCATTCCTTGCCCGCTCTCTTTGTTTCAGACTCATGGTAGTGAACCTACGTTTAATCTCGAGTAACAATTCTTGCTAGGAAGCTATCACCTTCTGCTTCAAAGCTCCGCAAACGTTTCTGACAGGCATCGACGCGCCGTAGATTCAATTCTGGAATAAACTGACGTAGCATCCATATTGCAGACACTGTGTGGTACTGTAGCACATCATGGTTGGTGTGGCATGCTAAGCCTTGACTGATGTCCAGGTGTACGGCAAGTTCATTCACATCCTATCGGTCATTCTCCTTAACGAGACGGTCAACGGCTGCAATCGACTCTTGGGTCACTACTTGGTGTGTTTGATCCGGTCCTGAACAGTTTGTCACAGAGCTCACGCCGTTTGGAACTTTCTACTCCACTTTCACATATACTTGGTGGAGTGAAAGGCACGCATCACCGTACTTCTTTCGCCGATGAATTTCTAAAGGTTTCACCCCTTCACTGTTCAAAAAACGCGTTAAGAGAGAAACAACAACCGCACCAGAAACGTACGTACAACACAAAAACCAGAAACGTACGTACAACACAAAAACCAGAAACGTACGTACAACACAAAAACCAGAAAAGTACGTACAACACAAAAACCAGAAACGTACGTACAACACAAAAACCAGAAACGTACGTACAACACAAAAACCAGAAACGTACGTACAACACAAAAACCAGAAACGTACAACACAAAAACCAGAAACGTACGTACAACAGAAAAACCAGAAACGTACGTACAACACAAAAACCAGAAACGTACAACACAAAAACCAGAAACGTACAACACAAAAACCAGAAACGTACAACACAAAAACCAGAAACGTACAACACAAAAACCAGAAACGTACAACACAAAAACCAGAAACGTACAACACAAAAACCAGAAACGTACAACACAAAAACCAGAAACGCACAGCACAAAAACCAGAAACGTACAACACAAAAACCATTGACATGGGAAACTCGCGAAACTAACTGGGTGCAATACTGGCACTCCTTTTCTTCGGCGTTCATTCTGAAAAAGACATTGCAACATTGTGTCGTAGTTTACAGCGAGGTAGCGATATCTGCGTCATATTCGGCCATACATATTCGGCCATGACATATTCGACCTGACATATTCGGTCTGACATATTCGACCTGACATATTCGACCTGACATATTAGGTCTGACATATTCGACCTGACACATTCGACCTGACATATTAGGTCTGACATATTCGACCTGACATATTAGGTCTGACATATTCGGCCATGACATATTCGACCTGACATATTCGGTCTGACATATTCGACCTGACATATTTGGTCTGACATATTCGACCTGACATATTAGGTCTGCCACATTCGACATGACATATTCGACCTGACATATTCGGCCTGACATATTCGGCCATGACATATTTGACCTGACATATTTGGTCTGACATATTCGACCTGACATATTAGGTCTGCCATATTCGACATGACATATTCGACCTGACATATTAGGTCTGCCATATTCGACATGACATATTCGACCTGACATATTCGGTCTGCCATATTCGACATGACATATTCGACCTGACATATTCGGCCTGATATAATCGACCTGACATATTCGGCCATGACATATTCGGTTTCGGCTGGCTTTTTTAAGAAGTAGGTTTGTCTCCTCACTGCGATCCCTATTTTTTAAGTCTGTTTGCACTAGTGCAGCCTATTTACATCGTCGCTACTTGAAGACGGAATAACGTCTTGATCAACGTTGGTCTGATAATCCTGATGCAAGCTACCAGTTAGGAGTAAATGACTGCTGTCAGCATATTCTCTGTTCTGTATCAACGGCCCCAAGCCACACTCACAACCAACAAAAACACGGATTTGAGTTAATGGAGGGTAGCTTTGGCAAAAATGTCTCAAGAGTTCCAGAAATCAGTGAATTAGTGAAACGCGTGGCGGAATGGTTTCGATGCCTGCCTGCTGATAAGGAGGGCAGCGGATCGAATCCCCGGTACGACTTATGTTGTTTTTCTGTTTGTACTGAAATAAACAAACACATGCAGCACACGACGTGGTAACAGCAGTGGCGAAACAGCCTGTAGTTCTCAGCTTAAAAAGCCATCGACTACTCTAGCAATGGGAATAAAGTTGTATGACAGTTCTTTTTAAAAGTATTATTTTGTTTTAACAGTGTATACCAGCACCCTATAACGTCAGATCAAACGAGAGGGCGGACATTCTAGACAAAGAGGGATTGAAACTAATACAGAAAAGATATCTGGTCAACTACAAAGAAGAAAAAGCTGTAAAAATGGCAATTCAGTGTAAAGTTGAAAGCAGAACACCCCAACTACCACACAGATGGCGGATTCTACCAATTATCATGAAAAGAGCAAGTTATCCTATCACGTTCCCGAACTGACCGCAGCAGAATGAGGCGCCTCATTTACACCGAAGTCATGATGTGTACCAAATGTCTATGTGTCTGTGACCTGGCAAACACGACAGCAGCGCACGTAGTTCAGGGCTGCCGCCCTGCATGTAGATATGACGAACAGGATGTGGCCCATACCCACTTCCCTCTAGGAGAAACTAACGCTGTATTTAGGCCCTGAAGATGACAACATACTTTTGAAGAACCCGAAGTCCCAGTCTATTTGAGCAAAAATCGAAGAAGAAGAAGAAGAGAAAGAGGAAGAAAGATAAGAATCAGAAGAAAATATAAGTGATGGTGTCAAAGATGCAGCAGTGGCCGCGTTAGCGTCGGCGATCCAGCGCCGACAAAGCCTCTATTCCGCCTAAAAATTGTAGCCCTGGAAACAGACTGAAATCATGTAGTCTGGATAAGAAAATAGGAATCGAAGAGAGAAGACAAACCGATTCACAAAATGTGCTATAACCGGTTATGTAGAGTCAAAATCGGCAGATATCGCAGCCTCGATGTAAATTACGACACATCATCACGAAGTTCTTTTCAGGACGAACATTAAAAAAGAACCAAGAAAAGAAGAAATAGAAGAAGAACACATATAAGTAGTAAGAACATAATAAAGACAATTTGTACACTTACAACCAACAAAAAAGAAATCATGGACTAGAGACAGACTGTCCAGTTTATCAGGACCATTGATATGATCATGTGAGAGCAAACAATGAAGGGGAAATATTCTTAAACTAAATGAACTAAACTACCAACTGTAATTCTTTAGAATAATATTTAATAGTAGATAGAAATGGAAACTTAAAAGTTAAAAGTGTCCCCAAAAATCCTAAATAAATGGCTATAATGAAGAAAAAATGCTAGATCTACCAACTAAAACGTGCATTAGATTACAAAATACCCGCTCAACTTGAAAGAAGCAATAATAACCTGTCCGAGAGAATAATTTCCTGGGGCAATGAAATCAAATTAACAGTAGCTTACCAATCATTTCACAGCTGATAATTAAAGATATTATATACATGACTAGCAATTTTCTCATGTAAAACAAATTGCCACGAAATAAGCCGCCATTGTAACAATAGAAGATGAAATACTTATTCGCTCGGGTTATCTGTAATGATGATGACTGTAACATTTGTTTTGTACGTTTTTAAAAAAAGATTACAAGAAGAAAAAAGCGAATAAAACTTTCATTAAATTGTGAAGAAATATTTAATAATGGCGACAAAGCAGAAAGAACAAAACAGCAGCAAAGCTAACAGATGTCGACTTGAATGCTTGTAGGTGATCAGCCTTGATCAAAGACGGACGTGTGTGAGAACTTCTCTTACAAGCTTAACTACATCTCCGACAGTATCACTTGCCGTATGCAAAGTCGATTGCTTGTTTGGTCGATTTGTGTTAAGTCGGAAAAGTAATTTATTTGCTCTACAATGTACTCACGTGTCAGGCAGTCAGATTTGTTTCGTTTTAATTTGATACAACGACGGGACGTCAGTTGCAAAACACGAGGAAACAGTCGTGAGCGGCAACAAAATCGCAAAAGTTCTGCAAACGGCATGACGCGAGGTAGTTTCAGCTCACTGAAATCTGTTTTCCATTTAGATATGCCTTGTATGCAACATGGTGATTTAAATTTCATTGCTTGGAATAGGAACAAGCGGATTAGAGTTGGAAATCACCAGGTAATCTGTTTACCAGTTGGGTTGACAAAGTTTGTGTACGCCGAGTTCAACATATACACTTCAGCTCTGACAAGGACAATGTCTTGATCCCAAAGTTTTCTTGAATTTTTCTTTTCCATTTTTCTTTCCATCAGGAGCTAGAGGTCACAGTTGCACGCCTTCTGCTTTCACCTTCTTCTCCTCAATCTTCTCCTTCCTTTTCATAATTCCTTCTGTTTTCCCTATCGGTTTTTTTCCCGTTCCAGTTAAAGAGGGAAATTATCTCTTTCATTTCTTTATCATTTATGACTGTTATTTCTATAACTTCATATTTAAACAGATGGCTACTTTTCCTTCAGCACTTCGTCAACATGATCAAATAACGGAACGGAAACTGATAAACAGCGCAGAACAACAACTTATAAATAGCAGAGAATGTCAGCTGATAAACAGTACAGAACGTCAACTGATAAACAGTACAGAACAACAACTGATAAACAGCACATTATGGCAGCACAGACCGACACACATAACACCCTCTCGAAACACCTGACTGAAACAGGTAGTTGTTACCTCTCCAACAGAACTGCAGATTACATTTGACGCGGCATCAGACATGGTCATGACATGGTTATCTGACGCGACTGGCCCTGGTCGCTCAAGAATATTATTACTGTTATTGTACGATGATCATGCCTTGAATATCATCTTCAAGTGACAAATTCTTCGCAGAACATAGTCTTAGTCACGGCAGCTCTGTATGCATCTCGGTTCATGACATGTCGGCCCGCGTCATACAAAGACATCCCCAACTGTCCTTAACATCCTGATGTTATCTTGGTCGGGTTGACCGCTTGTCCTCCTACCAGAAACCATGCATGCCATTATCGCTCTCTCTCTCTCTCTAGGTCGCTGCGTCTCTTCACAAGACCGAAAAATCAAAGCGTTTTTCTTGCGATGTTGTCTAAGAGCCAATTTTCTGTAACCTGCAGCGTTTGCAAAATTTCTCTCTGTTCTCCTTTTTCCTGTTCATATTTTTAGCATGCTTCTGTAAAACTTCATCTCAGAAGCTGCAAATTTGTTCTGCAATTATATTGTTTAGTGTTCATGTCTCACATTCGTAGGTCGTCACTAGTAAAATGCATGTCCTGAGCAGTACGATCTTGCGCATTGTCTCACAATTTCCATCTGTATTAGTCTATGTGTAGCAACTGCAGGTCTTCGTTTGATTTCAATTTCGTAGTCGCTAAAATTATTCATGGTAGATCGTAGAATATACTGCAACTCAATTATCTCATATTATAGTTTAAAATGCAATTTATTTGACAGTGTTTGCTACTAATGTGTTTTTGTTGCAGAGGGTCAAGGGCCACTAGAGTTCTAGCCCTTCTGTCCAAAACCATATAATGGTAACTAATGTTTGCTAGTTGCTGTTTAGTTCCAAACAGCGTGTGCTGCTTATCTGACCTTGGAGGAAGACAATATTTGTGTTCAAACATCCTTCCTTGAGTGACTGTCATTTTAAACGCGATTACACTTTTGGAATTATGTTTCAGGAGGAAAAGCGACACACTCGGTTGAAGACAAAACAAATTAAACTGTTTAAAAATGGGGTCAAACGAGATCAAAATTGATTTATTTAAAGATAGGTACATTTTAAGGTAGGTACCATACAATGTCCAACAAGGAAATTCTCGATACATACAATGGCAGGCACTTTTGAAAGTGCATTCCAGACGGTGTCGCACATGACAGCTCTAATTCCTTCGATTTTAGACATATTTGAAAGTGTACTCCAGACCATGTCGCACATGACAGCGCTGATTCCTTCGATGTTAGACACATTTGAAAGTGTACCCTAGAAGGTATCGAACAAGGAAAACACTGGTTTCATGGTGGGAGGCATATTTTGAAATGTGCTATGACGGTATCAAACACGTTGTTGTTGGAAATCACTCGTACTGAATCAATGAACTGATGATGAATTAACTTTTGGTGGGGAATGGCATTGCCTTTTTAACTTCCCGAGGCGCCTTTGTTTGAGAAGGTGGCCTGGGGCAGACCTGGTTGTAGTGCAATGCGAGGCTACTCAGAAAGCTTACTAATATGAGGATTATATTGTCGATCCCTACCTCGTTGGCCAAACTGCTACGACACAGCCTGTTTCCATGAGCCCTATGAGGGAGTGACGCTTGTACTTGATATGATTATATTTCATCTGACCCGGACATTATCCTTCACACCCGTCAAACAAGTAAAACTCATAATCCTTTGAAGGCAGATACATTTTGAAGTGTACACCGGAGGGCCAAATGTACTTGTTGATCTATAGTACAGAACCGCTTCCACCTTTTCAACGAACACGCGCAATGCTACGTCTAAATGATGAGTCGGGTATCGAGTGTTGGTAGAAAGTGCCCGCTAATTGAATTTCAAATATAGTGAACATAGTTCCTACACGACGGAAGGCTGTCACGTCCTCTAACATGGGGGATGAGGTGTGGAAGGAAATGCAACAGGATCCCGTGTGCCCTGTCAATACCGAGTAAGTTCGTGTTACTTTCTTGAATGCGTTGTGCTTGTTGAGGGAAGATATGACATCTTGACTGCACAGCTTGCTTGGAGAATTGACAAAAACCGCACGAAAATGAAATCCAGTACGCATGGTGCATAAAGAAATTATAATGTGAACAATAACTCTAATATTCGAGCTGAGATGAAACATATTCTCTTCACTTCTTTCTCCTGCGTTAATATTTCTCTAACTGAGTAAGGATGGGATTCTCTATGTTTATCTGTCTCACTCTCTTTCTCTCTCGCTCTCTTTTTCTCCATCCCTCTATCTCTCTCTCTCTCTCTTTCACTCTCTCTTTTCTCTGTTGATCAGTCAGTATCTGCTTGTGCCTCTGCCGATCTCCCTGCTTTTTTTCAAAATGTGCTTTCCGTTGAATTACTTTATTACCCATGTTCTGGATACCACATCTGAGATCCTGAGCACCCCGTCAAACACCATGGGCACCACGTCAGAGATCATGAGCACCCCATCAAACACCATGGGCACCACATCTGAGATCCTGAGCACCCCGTCAAACACCATGGGCACCACGTCAGAGATAATGAGCACCATGACAAACACCATGGGCACCACGTCAGAGATCATGAGCACCCCGTCAAACACCATGGGCACCACGTCAGAGATCCTGAGCACCCCGTCAAACACCATGGGCACTACGTCAGAGATCCTGAGCCCCCCGTCAAACACCATGGGCACCACGTCAGAGATCCTGAGCACCCCGTCAAACACCATGGGCACCACGTCAGACATGAGGTGCTCAATGTTGAGCCCCGCGTATTGCCATGTCGGTCCCCTTCAACAAGTCTTCCATATTACATATTTAAATTTAGGCAAATCATCAAGTTATCTTGGTCTTGTGCTGCTCCACAGTCGCATGTCTCATCATCCATGTATCCTCATCTCTTTAAGTACTTCTTGCACCGTGATACACCAGTACAGAGTCAGTGACTTTCACATTAGGTAAAGCAGGTGGTGTCAAGAAGCAGATTTCCACTAGCAGCTCGCTCGAGAGTACCTGCGTCAGTTCATTCCTTTTTCGTTGCACATTTGTCCAGGACTAGTCTGTAGGGGCCGTGTTTCCTGTAAGAAACTTCGTGTAGATATTAGTCTTGTACACTGCACCCGACGTTCAAATACAGGTTGGTTTGAGTCATTTGCCCGTTTCTCTCTTGTAATTTCTGATGCAACACTTCTTCGTGTCTAAGGGGAAGCTACTCTAATTTTGGGATATATTGTTCAGCTGGAGTAGGTTTTACGCATCCAGTTAATATAGGACCAGTCTCATTTAATGTTGTATCCATAAGTTTGACATGTTCAGTTGTTACAAACTGGCGCGGCGTATTCAGCTACAGAGAAGCACAGGGCCAGTTTTGATGTTCGATAAACTTCGGATTGTGCTCCCCATGTAGTGCCAATCAATTTTAGGATGGTATTATTTCTCACATGTATTTTCCGTTTAGTTTTGTTGCAGTGTGTCGCGTAGGACAGTGTGCGATCCAACTTTACACCCAGGTATTTGGAGAACGTACTATGTTTCAGCTCCTGTCCTTGCCATTTGATCTGTAGTTTTCTTTTTGCCTCTCTATTTCAGTTTCTGTCAGTCCATTTGTCACTCTGTTTTACTCTTTCTGTTTATCTATTTCTGTTTCTCTTGCCTCTATTTGTCTGTTTCTGTCTTCTATTTTTCTCCCTATTCATGTACGAAGTTATTGCTATATCTTGTATATCTTCGTGCTAATTATTTATGTCGACTTAATTATTCCTCTGTTGTTAAGTGCTCTTGCCTATCTGTCCAGCTGACTATCTATTCTTTGTTTTATCCTGCCGTCTCATTTCCATCACCGGCAAACCTGTGACAGTATCGCATAATTTAAGAGAGATTCCCGGAAAGACTGGTTTCACTTCCGGGTGAACATCAAAGCGAGGTGTGTCAATTGAGCTGAAATGAGATCAATTGATAGGACGGATCATATTATATATAAACGTTATTCTCAGTCTAATACAAACCACAGTCGCAGATTTATGTAATCCTTCTGCTCTTGTTACATTCGTCAATATAAATACAGCGAGCATGAATAATATCTGAGACATGTCGCGCGCAAATCGAGGTCATAGTTCTAGAGGAGTGGTTTTAACATGGACTTAGTAGCATAGTTGTTAGAGAGGTTATCTAGAATGGTAAAAGTACCATGTTTGCTTACCGGTCTCGAGATGTCCTATTTCACCTAGGTGTAAATAGCTTTCAGGATTACATTTAGGGAAGGTAAGGTGGCAGAGTTGCTCTGTTTACGCGGCTTTGAAGAAGTTGGGCAGCTTGTTTTTATTGATGATACTGAGATCTATGTCGGTGGCGGTCGCGTGCTTCTGACAGGTTCAACCAGGTCAAACATGTCACCAAGGAAAAGGCCAGAAAAAAAGTTGTGATAATTGTGTTAGGGCTTATAATCGAAACCTGGACACAAAACACGTGTGACAGGACAAATGTTCAAGATGCTGGTGGACCCAGACGGAACTATATATAGTCACTGGTATACTCATTGGGAAGCTACTCGGATCACGTTTGAAAAAGTTCTCAGATAACGAAGAAACGTGTTACCAAAAAAAAACCCAGACGGAACTTGGTACAAAATAGTAGAGCAATGAAATATAAAATGAGTGCATGTGTAGGACAAGGAAAAACAAACCACAAGACTTTGTACATCTTACTCGGAGATAAATTTACTTACTTAGTCGCTCCTCTTCTACCGTGAGGTGTAGAGGTCTCGGAGATAAATAAGAAAGTAAAATAATAGTACCAGGCATGACAAGAACAAATCTATAGACAAAATGGCCAAGGAGGCCGAAAAGTCTGCAAAACAAGAAAATATAAAAACGCTATCTAATAATACTAGAATAATATCAAGGAAAAAAACAAGACTACAACACAACAGTGAAGACAAACTAGGAAGAGCATCTGCATTGGGCCGAAGAAGGAACACAGAGAATGAGCTGACATGAGCCAGCAACTGCTAACTGGCTGTCTGTGTCAGGGCCACCAAATGACGCCTTCAAATGACGGCCCTGGAAACAATCTTCACTAGTTTGGCTAAGAGAATGGTGACCACAGTGTGAAGGCAAACCCTTTAAATGAAAAAGTCAGCGGAAACCGAATGTGTCGGGCAGAATTGCGCAGATGGAAATCCGCTGTAAACTACGCCATGACGTCACATCTGCATTCTGAGGGCGAGCATCGAAGAAGAAACGAAGAAGACGAACAAAAAGGAGAAGAAGAACAAGAGGAAGAAGAAGAACAACAAGAAGAACAAGAAGAACAACAACAAGAACAAGAACAAGAAGAAGAGAAACAAGAAGAACAAGACGAAGAACAAGAAAACAAGAAGAAGAACAAGAAGAAGAACAAGAAGAAGAAGAAGAAGAGGAAGAAGAACAACAACAAGAAGAACAACAAGAACAACAACAAGAACAAGAACAAGAAGAAGAGAAACAAGAAGAACAAGACGAAGAACAAGAAAACAAGAAGAAGAACAAGAAGAAGAACAAGAAGAAGAAGAAGAAGAGGAGGAAGAACAACAACAAGAAGAACAAGAAGAACAACAACAAGAACAAGAACAAGAAGAAGAGAAACAAGAAGAACAAGACGAAGAACAAGAAGAACAAGAAGAAGAACAAGAAGAACAGGGAGACGCAGAAGAAAAATACCATCTGCAGGAACTAAAAACGATGAGACATATCATTTTTTAAATAACCTAAAAGAAAGTTCATGAATAATCCACAGAAAATGGAAATATAGATCTACACGCACAACAATAGTTCATGCAAATATTCAAATTATTGTAAATTAGAAATCTGCAGGAAAAGATATTATTTTAATAAGAAAGCTGCAAGATAAAATATCATTTTACTAAGAAAGCTGCAAGATAAGATATAATTTCACTAAGAAAGCTGCAAGATAAGATATCATTTTAATAAGAAAGCTGCAAGATAAAATATCATTTTACTAAGAAAGCTGCAAGATAAGATATAATTTCACTAAGAAAGCTGCAAGATAAGATATCATTTTAATAAGAAAGCTGCAAGATAAGATATCATTTTACTAAGAAAGCTGCAAGATAAGATATAATTTCACTAAGAAAGCTGCAAGATAAGATATCATTTTACTAAGAAAGTTGCAGGATAATATGTCATTTCACTAAGAGATCATGACAGCGGACATTACAAGCACAAGCGCAGACTGCCCGTTAGGTGGGGGTGGGGGGGGGGGGGGAGCTTCCCATAAGAGACCACAGGCTACCTGTAAGACGGCACAGACTTCTCGTAAGGGAGCACGGGCTTCCCGTAATGGGCAGGGAAGGCAGGCTTCCGTAAAGGTGTAAAGGCTACCCGTAAGGTGGTCCAGACTACCCATAAGGAGGGTTGGGGTAGGCTTCCCATAAGGGGATCCAGGCTACCTGTAAGGGGAGAGGGACGCAGACTTCCCCTAAGGAGGCATGGCTTCCCGTAAGAGGTTGGACAGGCTTCTGGTAAAGGGCTTAATCTACCCGTAATGTGCCCAGGCTTCCCTATGGGGAAGGAGGACCCAGGCTATCCGTAAGGGGAAGGAGGCAGGCTTCTGGTAAGCGTGCGCAGGATTTCCGTTATAGTGCGTACGCTTTTTGTAAGCGGGTCCATTGCAGTGATCAGACCCAAATAACGACAAGCAGAGGAATGATGTCGAGTATATTGAAAGGTAGATTGTCTTGACTTGATCACAACGTAAGGCAAGGAGGCTTACTATTGAAAGTACTAGCACGGAAAATTCAGGGAAAAAGAGAAAGGGTATGTCCAAGAAACACTTACATCACACAGACTTGCAAGAACATATCGGTGCAGACATATAATCAGCTGAAGAGATTTGCTGTGAACAGAGGACAGCGGTGTGACACGTTCTGAGGACTTCAACACAAGTCCCCGGACTGGCTAACAGAGGATAGTGACGTGACATGATCAGAAGACTTCAACACGTCCCCGGACTAACTAACAGAGGATAGTGACGTGACATGATCAGAAGACTTCAACACATCCCCGGACTAACTAACAGAGGACAGTGACGTGACATGATCAGAAGACTTCAACACATCCCCGGACTAACTAACAGAGGACAGTGACGTGACATAATCAGAAGACTTCAACACATCCCCGGACTAACTAACAGAGGACAGTGACGTGACATGATCAGAAGACTTCAACACGTCCCCGGACTAACTAACAGAGGACAGTGACGTGACATAATCAGAAGACTTCAACACATCCCCGGACTAACTAACAGAGGACAGTGACGTGACATGATCAGAAGACTTCAACACGTCCCCGGACTAACTAACAGAGGACAGTGACGTGACATGATCAGAAGACTTCAACACGTCCCCGGACTAACTAACAGAGGATAGTGACGTGACATGATCAGAAGACTTCAACACGTCCCCGGACTCACTAACAGAGGACAGTGGCGTGACATGATCAGAAGACTTCAACTCCAGTCTCCGGACTGACTTACCTCCTGATGATGGATGTGGATGATGATACGCGGTGTTCCAATTTCCACGATTAGAAATATTATAATAATTTTCTAATTTTCATCTTTGACAATTACATTGTTAAATATAGTTATGGTTGCTATGTTAGGAGAAGCGACATCACTGCACCACGTAAATGACCTATATTTACTAGTTCTCTTTCAGAAATTGGCGAATAATATGGATACTATTAGTTCTTGTAACTCGGTTATTGAACTTCAGATTCGTCCCCTCGGGTGCCACTCCCTGCTCGATCGATGTCTGATACCAACCTCATAGAATCTGTGGATTGCTGCTGTTTGTGTCATAATTGAACATGTCATCAATCATTGATTACAGAATGTATTCCTATTTATATGTAATGATCTTCACGATGTGTGCCTTGGGTGTCAGGGCTTCGGCTTTTTTCGGTGACGTGATTGATCTGTTGAAGTTATGATGTTTAGAATGTTTATATCATCATTTATATTTGCAGTCGTACGAAGTCAGTATTCTAGATCTATGATTCTCTGCCTGGGTCATGCATGATTTCAAGTAAACCAGGTCAATTTTCTTAGGAGACTCCGATAAAAGTGGTGACTATGTTGTTTTTGGAAGCTTATGTAGCTAGTTACATCGACTCTTATTATCTTACATACAAAGGCATGCGAAGAACGTGGTACTAATGGCATTTATTGCAGTTCGAGACTACTCAGTAAACTCACCACTATGATGAACACAGTGTTAACCCCTACTTCGTTGACCAGATTGCTGTGATAAAGCTCTGTATTCACGAACCACTGCGAGTAAAGGGCCTTGATCAATATATTTCACCTGCTCCTGACGTTAGTCCAATATGACAGTTGGGCCACACGGCCCCGTATTTGCATGGAACTATTAGAAGAGGCCCCTACAAAACATGTTTTAAAGGATGAGAACCATTGTCGACCTGGTGATGGGCCTCATGAGAACAATCTACCTAAAGTGTAATTATAGGATTTCCAGAGTTGGGCTCTGAGGCTGTAATCAGCACCATCTCGACTTTGAAGTCTGGAAGTAGTGGCGGGGGATGATTGCAGTTTGGCAGCGGAGACGACTCCGGTGTGACAACAGGTTGAACGTCTTACAAACGAGCAGCCGACGGGAATATGAGGCGCAGGCAAGGGTTAGTTATTATCTCCCCTGGAAGTGACTCTGAACAGCGAATGTACGTGACTTCCCTGAGGCAAGGTTTCACCAATTTGTCAACATGTCCTCGACGTGGGAACATTGAATTGCTTCTTTAGATCTGTTTGACTGGCACACGAAAGGAGGAATTCTTAACATTATTTGTGTTATGGGTCGTTTGGTCAGTCCTGTGAAGCAGGCGGACCTTATAGTCAGTCCAAGTAAGAATGTGGGCCATTTTTGCTATTGGGAGAAGTCTATGTGCTTTTCTGGCTGCATGGTGAAACCTATTTGGCTGCACTTTAAACCTTTTTGGCTTTATCTTTAAACCTACTTGGCAGCATGACGAAATCTATTTGGCTGCGCGATGAAACCTATTTGGCTGCACTTTAAACCTTTTTGGCTGTATGTTTAAACCTACTTGGCAGCATGACGAAATCTATTTCACAGCCTGGTGAAATCTATGTGACAATATCTTGAAACCTATTTCGTAGATTGGTGAAACCTATTTGGTAAATTGGTGAAACCTATTTGGTAGATTGGTGAAACCTATTTAGTAGATTGGTGAAACCTATTTGGTAGATTGGTGGAACCTATTTGGTAGATTGGTGAAACCTATTTGGTAGATTGGTGAAACCTATTTGGTAGATTGGTAGAACCTATTTGGTAGATTGGTAAAACCTATTTGGTAGATTGGTGAAACCTATTTGGTAGATTGGTGAAACCTATTTGGTAGATTGGTGAAACCTATTTGGTAGATTGGTAGAACCTATTTGGTAGATTGGTAGAACCTATTTGGTAGATTGGTAAAACCTATTTGGTAGATTGGTAAAACCTATTTGGTAGATTGGTGAAACCTATTTGGTAGATTGGTAAAACCTATTTGGTAGATTGGTAAAACCTATTTGGTAGATTGGTGAAAACTATTTGGTAGATTGGTAAAACCTATTTGGTAGATTGGTAAAACCGATTTGGTAGATTGGTGAAACCCATTTGGGAGCTTGAAAAAAACCTACATATATTTTGTTAGTTGCCTGTCGCAAGCGATGATGGCGACACCATCAGACGGTTTTATCTTGATGCTGTAACTTGCTCTGTGTTTATATTATAGTGGGTAATAAGCTGCGCTGGTCATCAACCTCACTCTCTGGTCTCGAGCTACATTAGACCAGTGGCAAGCCATAAGTCAAGATGACTGAATGTAATTCAGGATGCAGGCACCTATTTGAGACCAGAGGTCGCTTGAAACCTACGGGGCTCGAACCGTCGCCGTTTCCGTTCATCGCTATGAGGTGTGTGCCTTACCCCTTGACCACATCGACCTTAATACTTACATACAAACAAACACACACACGCACAAAGGTATATAGACACACGGACAGACACAGACACACACACGCACGAACGCACGTACATGGACACATATACATACACACATACATACATACATACTTACTTACATACATGCATACATCATACATACATACATACATACATACATACATACATACACACATATATACATACATATATACATACACACATACATACCTTCTCTCTCTCACACACACACATACTGAAAATGAGGAAACGTAGAAAACATACAGATTAATATTTAACGTACAGATCATAAAGACACATGTACCCACATCTGCGCAATGGCTAGCTCGCGCTGATATAATTTAAAAAATACTCATTCAAGTCAGGCAACAAATCAATCAAATGTAGAACATATGAGATGATAACACACAGAGGTTAACAGGCGGTGCCAGAATTGTTTAAACAAAATAGAAAACGACAATTTAAACTGATGATGACAGCAAAACTAAGCATTGCATCCTAATTCAGCAGCAGTAACCTCCCCCCCCCCCCCTCCCCTTTCCCCACCTTGATTGGTGCATGAGGTGAGGGGTGGAGGGAGAATAAAACAACTGTAGCATTCGAGGCATTTCATAAAAAGCAACTGAAGAGGGTTGGGTATGGGGCTAGCAACATCGTGTAAAACCTTCGTCATTGACACTGCCGCTGCAGTTTTTTTACAGCTTTCTAGTAAGAGTGTCAGATGTAGTTGAGGTTTCCTAGTTTCCGTTGGACGAGAAGGTGAAAGATGAAGAAGTAGAAGAAGAAGAACAAAAATAAGAAGAAGTAGAAGAAGAAGAACAAAAATAAGAAGAAGAAGAAGGATAAGAAAAAGAAGAAGAGAACAAGGAGAAAAAAGGAAGAAGAAAATGAGAAGAAGAGGAGGAGGAAGTTGAAAAACAAAGAGACGAAACGGAAGAAGAGAAAACGAAGACGAAAAAAAAAGCAAACTCAAAAAGAAGAAGAAAAGGAAGTAAAAAAGGAAAGAGAAGAAACCGACAACATGAAAAAGCAAAAGAAGAGGAGAAGAAGAAGAAGAAATTCAAGACGAAAAAGAAGAAGAACAGAAAATAATTAGAAAAAGAAGCGAAGAAGAAGAGAATAAGAAGAAAGATAAAAATAAGAAAATACCCGAAAAAAGAAGAAGAAGAAGAAAAAGAAGAAGAAGAAGAAAATAAGAAAAAGAAAAAGATAAGAAAAAGAAAAAAAGAAAAAGAAAAGAAGAAAAAGAAGAGAAAATAACAACATCAAGAAAAAGAAGAAGAAGAACAACAACAACAACAAAAGAAGAAGAAAAGAAGAAGAGAAAAAGAAGAGAAAATAACAAGAAGAAGAAGTGAAGAAGAAGATAAGAAAAAGAAGGTACCAAAAAGAGAGGAAGAACAAGAAGAAGAAAATGAGAAAATAACAACAAGAAGAAAATGAGAAAATAACAAGAAGAAGAAAATGACAAGAAGAAGAAAATGAGAACATGACAAGAAGAAGTACAATACGAAGAAGAAGAAGAAGAAGAAGAAGAAGAAGAAGAAGAAGAAGAAGAAGAAGAAGAGAAAATAACAAGAGGAAGAAGAACAAGAGAAGAAGAAGAGAAAATAAGTGAAGAAGAAGATAAGAACATGAAGATCAGGAGAAGAAGATAAGAGAAGAGAGGAGAAGAAGAAGAAAATGAGAACATGATAAGAAGACGAAGAAGAAGAAGTAGAAGAAGGATGAAGAAGAAGAAGAATATAAAAAGAAGAAAATGAGAAAATGACAAGGAGAAGAAGAAAATGAGAAAATGACAAGACGAAGAAGAAGACGAAGAAGAAGAAGAGAAACGAAGAAGAAGAATAAGTGAAGAAAATGAAAAGAAGCAAAATAGAAGAACAAGAAGAAACGAAAGATAAGAAGAAGAAGATAAGAAAAAGAGAAGAAGAAGAAGAGTAAGAAAAAGAAGAAGAATAGAAGAAGAAGAAGAGAAAGAGAAGAGGCACAACAGAAGAACAAGAAGAAGTGAAAGAAAAGTAGAAAAAGAAGAAAATGAGAAAATAAGAAGAAGAAGAAGAGAAGAAAAAGAAGAAGAAGAAGAAGAAAATGAGAAGAAAGTGAGAGAATAACAAGAAGAAGAAAATGACAAGAAGAAGAAAATGAGAATATGACAAGAAGAAATACAATACGAAGAAGAAGAAGAAGAAGAAGAAGAAGAAGAAGAAGAAGAAGAATAAGAGAAAATAACAAGGGGAAGAAGAAAAAGAGAAGAAGAAGAGACAATAAGTGAAGAAGAAAAGAACATGAAGATCAGGAGAAGAAGATAAGAGAAGAGAGGAGAAGAAGAAGAAAATGAGAACATGATAAGAAGACGAAGAAGAAGAAGTAGAAGAAGGATAAAGAAGAAGAAGAATATAAAAAGAAGAAAATGAGAAAATGACAAGGAGAAGAAGAAAATGAGAAAATGACAAGACGAAGAAGAAGAAGAAGAAGAAGAAGAAGAAGAGAAACGAAGAAGAAGAATAAGTGAAGAAAATGAAAAGAAGCAAAATAGAAGAACAAGAAGAAACGAAAGATAAGAAGAAGAAGATAAGAAAAAAAGAAGAAGAAGAAGAGTAAGAAAAAGAAGAAGAATAGAAGAAGAAGAAGAGAAAGAGAAGAGGCACAACAGAAGAACAAGAAGAAGTGAAAGAAAAGTAGAAAAAGAAGAAAATGAGAAAATAATAATAAGAAGAAGAGAAGAAGAAGAAGAAGAAGAAGAAGAAGAAGAAGAAGAAGAAAATGATAAGAAAGTGAGAAAATAACAAGAAGAGGATGAAGAAGAAGAAGAAGCAGATGAAGCCAAGCATAGCACAACGATCTGGGGGTGCCCAGTTCACTTTCATTAGTACCCTCTGGATGTAAGTAGAACTGCTGCAACCCGTCATTCAATGCCCTCTTCAGGTCGCACGAAAGAGTAAACTTAATCACCTTAGGCATTGAACAAGAACAAGGTGGAATATGAGCCTAAGAACGTTTTATAAAGGGGGATGTGAACATGTTTTCATACAGGTCTTCTGCGTGACGCTCACTACTAGAGGATCACGACAATCCCCGCCTGGTTGCCATGGAACTGCCTGTTTCCGATGATAACTTCATAGAAGTGAATCGAGATCTTGATTAGCATATTTCACCTGACCCTGACCCATGAAAACATATTCATTATCAACATCATATGATCTGCCGTTGGCGTTGACGACCAGGGACCTCAAATTCTTATCAACACTTGTGTCGTCTATCAGTTCCGCCTCCCATGCCATGCCGTCAACAGTATTATGTACAGTATTTTCTCGCTTTGCCTCGCAGTGTTCTTCCCTGCAATTCTGCCCGTTGTCACTGAAGCACACTAAACATTTTAAAATCATGACATGTTATGCATGACATTTTGTGTCACTTCTATTTCATCATAAGGCATTTCAACTGTTGTATTCGTTCATAGTTCTACAAAACCACCGTAAACACAGTACTTGTTTATCCTTATTTCTCATATATAATTGTCTCTATAAACCAGTTACTTTATATTGAAATTCATGCGGTTTAGCTTATCCACTGACAGCAATATTCTATATATAACTTGGCTAGATCAATCCAGGCTTCTGTTCGTCTGTGAGAGATGTCAGAAATAGTAAATGAACCTGTTATTTCTGACTTTCAACGCTAAAACCTAGGACATAACAAAAGTTGTAGCTAAACAACGGTTTCTTTTTTGTGTGAGTTGCTTAATGCCATGTTATTGCACAATCCTTTCATTTCCGGGTATACAACTCTCGAGAAAGGCCGGTAAGCATCTGTGATATTTTAAGGGAAGTGTATTGATTTAGGGACATCAGTTGGAAACATTAATAAACAAAATCTATTGTCTCTGACATTCTTACTCTTTCCCACACAAACAATTCCTCTCTCTCTCTCTCTCTCTCTCTCTCTCTCTCTCTCTCTTTCTTTCTCAATAAACACAAACACACACACACACACGGCTATATATTATAATGTGCACGAAAGACTATGTACAACGAACATTCGTATTTCTTTATCTCAGGACATAATTGGCTCTTTAGCAATACTTCTTATAGGGATTATGAAGATCGAAGAGTATGTGCATGCGCAATATAGGGTACAACATGACCGTCGAACTGTTTACTTGCACTGTGGAAGAACGAAGCGATTTCAACATGAGTCCTGAACGTAGAAAATTATCACAATTGAACGCACACAATTGTCCATGATGACTTCGGTTAAAGGAAAGTTGGTAGCAGATGGGTCAACAAAGTAATGGGCACAATGCAAAATTGGTTAAAGATCAGACCAAATTATTGTTTTTTCTATAGGACATCCACAAACTAGTGGACAAAGTATGTTGCCAGACACGTGAACTATATAGAAAAATAAGACAATTGTCTGGTTTGCACTCGTGTGAAGATGTTAATAAAAGAATTACTGTTACTTAATTACTCTCCCTCGAATATAAATATACATAAATATTTATATATATATATAAATCCGCGTGGAAAGAATTTTCTTCAATTGTATAAAATTAGACATGAAAGCACAATGTATTAATCATTTGCTCTTCAACTGACGAATGTCCTGAACTTTTTACACAAAAACATAGCAAAATGAGACTATATGACATTTCACCACCAATTAACACTTAACCCGTTAGGGTTGTTTGGTTTGCCATGGTGGAAGCATCTACACAAGTTCTCCATAGCTCTACGTTCTAGAATATGTAGAAACCGCGGTAGGAAAGAACGAGAGGAAGATCCGTAGAGAATTTTGAGTCCTATCTTATGTCCCATCAATGTCGCTGAAGACTATGAGAGAGAAAGAGAGAGAGAGAGAGAGAGAGAGAGATTGAAAGAAAGTGTGACACGGAGAAATAGTGACAGAGAGAAATAGTGACACAGTGAGTTAGAAAGAAAAATCGTATTATATTTTGTTCCTTGAAAGATAATACCAGTGTAAACTTGAAAACTGTTCAACCCTTCCCATAATTCACCTCACGACAAATAGTGTAAGCACATTTACCATCACATCTGCGCCAACCCCACCTACTTCTCTATACAAATTCCCCTCATATATGTGACCACAAAGAAGAATAATTTTGTTATCTTTGTTTCACATAATTTTGGTTTGTTTTTTCCGATCGTAATTATTTCTCTACGTGACATCTTCTACCAGTTATTCCTTGCCGCCTTAAAGTTTATATGGACCACCAACGATAAACTGGTTTTCACGTAAGTACATTTCTCTATCTGTAACCTTCTTTATCGTTAAGATTTGCTGTATCTTCTCACGTGTTACTGAACAGAAATAATTTGGTCAAAACCGTGTTCATTGTCATTGTGTCTAACTGACACATATTTGAATCTATGATTGTTTGCATACTTCATTAACCGTAATTAACACATTAATTCCAAGCACAGCTTTCGTGAACTCGCATTCACGTATCTCATATATCTTAAATCTTAGTCGACCTGTACTTCTACAGCAGCAGATGCCCCTGTGCAGGTCCCAGCTCTGGTATGAGCTGGATGTAGCCGGGAGAAGGGTTTCTTGCTTAGCAGGCTAGGCTCGAGCAGCCTAATACTCCGCTGCGTTGGGACAAGCGCTTGCGGAGGGTGGTTAACCGATGTGTTAACCGAGTCCATCTTAATCGGCTCAAACACTAGAGCAAAGTAGAACAGCAGCCTGTTAAGCGCCATCTATGCTGCTCCTAACAAACCACCTAACCATGGCCGGTGTTATGCCATGTCACACAGTTAGTCGCCTCTTACGGCATTCTCTCTGTGAGACAGTGGTGCTATTCGTGTCCTTGTATCTCATATTTTGTCAAAAACACTAGGAATTCGCTACGTTTACTTTGAAATAAATCGCGAAACGCATTGCCTAAGTCTTGTTGTTCGACATTAGGAAAATATCGACAGCAACTCAATAGAAGGTCAAACTGTGTGGATATGAGAGAGGTCTGGACAGACCGTCAAATTAGAGATTTTCTTAGTTATTTGACAGAGGTCTGAATAGACCGTCAAACTAGAGATTGTATTAGTTATTTGAAAGAGAAGTGAAAAGACCGTCGAATTAGAGATTTTCTTACAGTTTAAAGAGAAGTCTGAACAAACCGTCACAAGGATGAAATGACGAGGTAGAAGACGTAGAAGAAGTAGAAGAAGAAGAAGAAGAAGACGAAGAAGAAGAAGAAGAAGAAAAAAAGAAGTAAATAAGAGAAAGCAACAACAAGAATAAGAGGAACAAGAAAAAGAAGAAAGACAAGAAGAACAAGGACAACAAGAAAAACAAGAAGACGTGGAATAGGAGAAGAACACGAAGAATGAGAACACGTAGTAGAGTAGAGGAACTATAAGAAGAATTCAAAGAAGGAGAACAAAGAAAAAGGAGAGCTCTAAGATAAATAACACGAAAAGGAAAACAACAAAAAACGAGAACTCCATGAAGAACTCAGAGAAGAACTCTAAGAAGGAAAATACGAAGAAGAAAACGAATTAAATGACGAATACAAAGAAACGAATTTTAGAAAGGGGAACATGAAGCAGAAGAATTTGACAAAGAATACGAAGAAGAAGAACCATAAGAAGGAGATCATGACAAAAATAACTCAAATAAGAAGAACAGAAAAAGGAACTGGAAGTAAAATACCCAAAATAGAAACATAAAGAAAAAATAACTGTAAGAAAAAAAGCTGGAAGAAAAACTCTAAAAACAAGAGCTGGAAAAGAATCTTAGTAAAGAAGAAAAGGAAGAAAAACTTACAGAAGAAAAACATGAAAATGAACTCTAAGAGGAAGATCAGAAAATGTGAACTCTAAGAAGACGATCAGAAAAGATTAACTCTGAGCAGAAGATCAGACAAGAGTAACTCTGATAAGATCAGAAAAGATTCTTTAATTAGAAAATTAGGAAAGATAACCTCTATAAAGAAGAACATAAAGATGAACTCTAAGAAGAAGATCAGAAAAGATGAACTCTAATCTAAGATGAAAATCAGAAACGATGAACTAAGAAGAATAACAGAAAAGATGAACTAAGAAGAAGTTCAGAAAAGATTAACTAAGAAGAAGATCAGAAAAGATTAACTCAAAGAAGAAGATCAGAAAATATAAACTAAGAACAAGATCAGAAAAGATAAACTAAGAAGAAGTTCAGAAAAGATGAACTCTAAGATGAAGATTAGAAAAGATACTCTAAATAGATCAGAAAAGATGAACTCTAAGAAGAAGATCAGAAAAGATGAACTAACAAAAAAAAACAGAAAGTTTGAACTCTAAGAAGAAAAACAAGGAGATTAACCCCAAGAATAAGAACAGGAAGAAAAACTCTAAGAGCAAGAACAATAAGAAAAACTTTATTTAACAAAACATGAAGATAAATTATAAGGTAAATAACTGTACGAAGAAGAATGGGAAGAAAATCTATAAGAAGAAGAAAATGAAGATGATCTCTATGAAGGAGAACATGTAGAAAAACTAACTGAAAACGAAGAAAAAGAACAGCAAGAAAATAACTTAAAGA
This sequence comes from Ariolimax columbianus, assembly GCA_036924085.1. Classification (NCBI taxonomy): domain Eukaryota; kingdom Metazoa; phylum Mollusca; class Gastropoda; order Stylommatophora; family Arionidae; genus Ariolimax; species Ariolimax columbianus. The sequence continues at coordinate 30,382,362 of JAVGWX010000013.1, read as the reverse complement.
CGAAGAACCCGAAGAAGATCAAGTCTGAAATGAAGATCACGAATTAGAAGACAAAGAATATAAAGAGAAACTGCAAGTAGAAGAAAAGGCAGAAGTAGAACACGAAAACGAATACTGCACATAGAACGTTAAGTGTAACAACACAAAGAAGACTAGCACGAACAAGAATAATAAGAACAAGAACATTAGCGGTAATAAACATAAAGAAGAATAACCAAGAACATTAAGAACAAAAATATTAAGATCAATAACACAAAGAAGAAATACATAGAATTAGATGACGACTGTGAATTAAAAGAAAACAAAAAGAGAATTTGCCTCAGTCAGAGGGCAGACTGTCTGAAAAAACGTGTCTTAACGCTGTTTTGGTTAGGTTTGAAAAATTCGAAAACATATTGTAATCTCTTCTGACATTGTTGCATGAGTCGTGCTGTGAGCATCGCTTTGATATGTATTCCTGTCTTCTTGTATCAGGACCGCCAAGAGAGCATAGATTTTTTATTTGGGGAAAACAGATAATTTGTTTCAGGGATATCTTTCCATGTTACAAAACCGGAGCTTAACGACTATATGTCCTGAAGGTATGAAGTGCTTGGCGAGGAAACAGCCAAGCAAGTTCACACTTGCTCTAGACAAGCTCTCCGGGGAAGAGTCAACAAGCATTGGAAGGCTTGAGGATACAAGTAGGGACAGCTTTGACGAAAAGAAGGTGACATGGAAAGTCTTCGAGGTGAAGTGAGCTGACAATTAGCGCGGAATTCTAACGAAACGCTCCAAACGATTGGAAAACTAATTGAGCATTATTATGTGAAGTGTGAGTGCTGAATGCAAATCTGTGAATAAGGACTGGGCTAATACAGCGCTCATTAGTGAGTGACCTTCACCCCTTCTCTGAAAGCGTAAAATGACGTGACACGCGCAGTAGGCGATGCCCAGATGCACGTGCGACTACGGTAAGGCCACCAACTGGGACCCAGTTTATCCTGGAGGACGGCATGAGTGAGCGAGACAGAGGGGCCCGGTTGAAATCTTGGTTGTATTGCGTGTGCACCTTTGTGCTTGACTGCATGCATGAGGGTTTGCATCATTGTAAGGAACTGGGATCAAGTGTTCTTCATTCAATCCCTCGCTGGTTAAAAATCTATTAAAAGTCTCAAATATCCTTTTAAACGAGGTACAACTTCGCTGTAAAAACTCATCATCAAGCAATAACGACCACTCTTTGCCCTTATGTATCTTGAAATAGCGAGACCGCATATCTGGTTGATTTTCTTGCCTAAACCTGCAAACTCACAGAGACTATGTGTAATGCTGACTGTCTGACACACTTAATACAGTAGATACTGCTGTCTGAAATGGAGTGTTAAGATTCTCATTGTGCAAGAATCACAGAGTTAACGATGTAGCTTGATTAACTTCCTTTATCATCGGCGTGTCTCCACGAAAACAGAAACAGGGCAGGCGCACATATTACAGCTGTTTAAACTGAATCATGATACGAAAGCTCAGATGCTTGTGAGACTGGATGACCAAACCCATTTCACGCAGTAAGCCTGTTTCCACTTGGAAAAAAACAGAGAGTAGCGAACCCTGCATCGTTGCCATGAAAGCAAGTGATCTAACCCCTGCGCCAGGTAAGGCGTGAATTTAATAAACAAAATAATGTCATGAAACGAAAACGTACCTTTCTATTTATTTGTTCCCATAAACTTCCAAGTCGAATCGACGCCCGTGCCATGATGAGTGCATTTATCATCTAAATGACACTACCAACTTGTCCACATTCTGGATACTCTACGAGTATGTGGATATCTGGCTACACTGATTTCGTAAACAGTTCACGACATTCCCGAATTGATTACCATAATATTCCGTACCTGCTCACTGCTGTTCGCTGGAGCAATTGTTACAATTTGTTACAGATGTTCGTCTGTGTTTGTAAACTAAATTGAAATTTGTCTAACATTTCTAACTAAAAGATAAACAGGAATGTCACCTTTCACCATGTGGGCTCTAGTCGGTATTTGTAGGCAAATGGGGTAGTAAACTTTGTGGAATATGGCACTAGTTGTGTGAATCAATTCCTAAATATTTCATTAGTTTGTTAGTAAACGATCACAGGACGTTGCAATAAAGACACTGCATTGTATGTATAAATGTTGGATCCCACGTGTGATTGCATGGCATACTAACTCGGGAAGAAAGGATAGAACCACTGATGAAAGTATAAACGCTACTAAGGAGGGCTTTCCACGAGACATGCAAACGAATCAAATACGAGGGGGCGTCAACAAGTGCACGTTCTATTTTTTATTGACAGAATGTGCCATCTTGTGGTAAAGTTTTCAATTCCTCTCGCTTTAACAGACAGAACCACCGCAACAAAAGTGTGCATTAGGATTTTGGCAAAGGCTACCTTCAAGAAGTTCCTCTATACTGGAGGCATTGAACTTCTGCTACGGCAAAGAATAAGGCGTCATGATTGGGAAAATATATTTCGTATAAGCTGTAATTTTGAAGTGGAATGTTTAGTGTAAATGTCTCTTCTACCTGAAGCCTGCGCGTGCTTTGTCATTTGAAGAAATACAACTTCATTTCTGAATATTGTAATGCCTATTTTACTTCGATACACTGTGAGATGAGACTAGCTTCCGGTCAGGCAAAACATACTGATCAGATTACGTTAGTCTAAGTCAGGTGAGACATACTGATTAAACAATGTTAGGGTCGGGGTAAACATACTAATCAGACTATGTTAGTCAAAGTCAGGGGAAACATAGTGATCAGACTATGTTAGTCAGAATCAGGTGAAACATATTATCAGACTATGTTAGTCAAAGTCAGGGGAAACATACTGATCAGACTATGTTAGTCAGAGACAGAAGAAACATATTCATCAGACTATGCTAGGGTCAGGTGACACATACTGATCAGACTATGTTAGCCAGGTTAGGTGGAACGTACTGATCAAGACCCCACCTACCATCCAAGCAGGTCGCCCTGGAAACATGATATTTCCATGTGTTCTGGCTTACGAACTGGGGTGCAGCCCCGCGATCCCAACAGTGATGACGATATTAAGATAAACTCGCGTTGCACTACAGCCAGGAGGACCTCGGTCCGCTTTCCCAAGTACGTATGTGATGTGAGTTGAGCCACTTTAATCCGCCACTAATGTATGCCTCAAGAGTGCCCAACTCGTACCAGCGGCATTAGCAGCAACAACAACAACATATGATGATAAATAGCTTGCTGCTAGTCTTGCTACTATTCGCTGATAACCATATTTTCATTTCCTTTCTATTTTGCTATTATAACAAACATGTTTATTGCTGGAGGTTGCTCATGGGGAAATTATAGAACTTCTATCGATAGGAAAATACCTTTACCAAACAGAGTTGTTCAGCCCGTGAGTTGTAGTCTGGATACAGTATCAATAGTCCTCGGTCACCTGCTCCTCTGAGGGTACCTAATTACTTAGATATATATCTATTCTAACTGTTGAAACATGTCCTTGACCTAATTTCTGAAATTGTTTCTGACCTAGATTTTATTGATTTTTGCCTCTGACTTAACGAATTACTGAAATATGTCCATGACCTACCTTTTGAAATTATCATGACCTAATACCTGAAACATGGTTCTGACAAAGCTGCTGAGATATGTCATGACCTAATAGCTGAAACATGTCCCTGACCTAGGAGATGAGATATGTCTTTGATACGGGTTCATCATCATGTAGCATGTCCTTTATAGAACGTTGCTCCCATCACAGTCTGTCTGAAAGAAACTCTTTCCCTTGCCAAAACTCCAACCTCCGCCACAGTCATACTCAGGCATTTCTGGACATCTTGGTCTACCCCTTCCACTTTTACCTGGCACCATACCTTTCCTCACTGTTCTCTCGAGACCGTTGTATCTCTTGATGTGACCAATGAATTTGTATTTTCAAACAGAAATGGGTTGGGAGAAGGAAACAGTACATGCAGATTGGTAGGAAGGCGTTGTGCGTTGTTGTGAAGGTACCTAAAAAGGTGATTGTTTATAATGTAAAAATGACCAAAGTAAAATGTTATTGTTTGTTACAGGTAAGGTCTTGTGCTGGATCAGTCATGAGAGACTGATCTGATATTGTGGACAAACAGTTTATTGGATCAACTATCGGGTCTTAAGGTACATAGTTAGCGAAGAGAAGACTTAACGCCTAGTCATACAAAATGTACTGATCGGACAATGTTAAGGACAGCTAAAACATACTGACCAAGATCTCCCACCTAACTTCCATACAGTTCTTCGTGGAAACAGACTGTTTCGAGCAGTTTTGCAAGCGAAGTGAGTCATCACTGTAGTAGTGAGCGACATGGGGATTAAGCCCAGCATAGCACAACCGCCTGGAGGAAACCGGTCCACCTTCATCCGTATTATCGAAATGTGAAGAAAGCTACTCCAATCCTAAGGCCTTTTTCAGGGTGGACAAAAGAGTAAGCATACTTTTTGTGATCACTCAGTAACAATAACAACAACAAGCACAAGAGGTCATATTTAGACTTTATTGCAATAACGAATAATCGTTGAATTTTGTGTAGAATCGCGATCGTTGCTTCTTATTTAGATGGACTTTGAGAATACAGTTAACAGTTAAGACAGGGAACACCACAGAAGCTGATCTGATACTACTGTTTGCACGTCAAGCTCATTAACATAATTAAAGAAAGCGTATGAGACTATAGCCTGTAGAGTGATCCAAGCAGGTCATTTATCTGTTCCTTTTCCTATACAAACGTGTGCCCGTCAGTGATACGTTCTATCGCCAATTTTATTTGTACTGGCAATGGACTGGCTTATGAGAACCTTCAATTTGTTATTTGTACTGGCAATGGAATGGCTTATGAGAACCTCCAATTTTATTTGTACTGGCTTTGGACTGGCTTATGAGAACCTCCAATTTTATGTTTACTGGCAATGGACTGGCTAATGAGAACCTCCAATTTTATGTGTACTGGCAATAGACTGGCTTATGAGAACCTCAAATTGTATATGTACTGGCAATGGACTAGCTTATGAGAACCTCCAATTTTGACAATGACACGGGAATAAGGTTGACTGTGACTTGGCAGCTAGAAGATCTTGATTCTTGTTCTTCTATCGCACAACCACAGTCAGTTTCAGAATAAATTAGAAATGATTGATATACAGTGGACAGCAGTGAGTCTGCGCATACATAGGTCACAAAACTAAAATGGCAAGGTATCAATACGATACTGGCAAACGAATTTAATTGGGTATGATTTTATACAGGAATTGCAGTCGTTCATTTGTCTATGAAGCAAAATCGACAAGGGGTGCATAATGGTATATTCACCTAATAATTAAAAAAAGCAGGGGGTATTTTCATTTCGCAAGGGTATTTATGGCGAACACGGGTCATTAGTTCTAAAAACAAATCAAATTTTTAGCTCTAATATGAAATCCGTGCTGTTGTGTGGCTCTGAGACGTGGCAAACTTCTAAGGCCTTAAAAAGTAGGTATTCGTTTACACTTTCATCTATTGTCTGCTCCGGATTGAACCGCTGAGAGGGAACGAAGCCGTTATTAATCCCGGTCTAGTAATCCGAACTGGCCAACTGCCGGTAGAACGGAACACACGAAGTCGTAGATGGCGTTAGGCTGAGGCATCCTTATGTGGCATTATAGAGCAGTCTCTATTTTTGGTTCCCCTCAGCAATGAGCAAGAGCCAGGATTTTGCATACGTAGAAAGGAGAGCTAGAATATTACATTAAGAAAACGGGACTCAGGATAAGACAATTTGATGTTTCTTTGTTGACTTCTCTTGGAGTTCGAAGGTCACTGATTTATTGAGAGGACCGGTGCAATTCGACGGTAATACATCACAGCCATTCAGTATTCAATGTGGTGTTAAACAAGACTGGGTCCTTTCCCCAACACTATCCGGAATCTTCTTTGCGCTGCTACTGAATCACGCATTTAGTAATGCAACAAAATGGATTTGCATTCACGCTAGATCAGATGGACGTCTGTTTAATCTTGGGAGACTCAAAGCTAAAACCAAGATCAGGGAAGTTACTGTCAGGGACTTGATATTTGTTGATGACGCTGCAATTGTCACTCACAGTGTGCATGAACTCCAGAGATTTATAGATCGCTCCAACAACACGTGCAAAGATTTAGTCCTCACATTAAGCCTAAATGTAACAAATGTTCATGGACAAAACGTAGATATCACCCCAACTATCACTTTCGATAACTGTGAACTGGCAACTGTGGACCAGTTCACTTACCTGGGGTCTCTCTCCCTAGAATCGGAATTAGGAAATCGCTTTGGCAGGGCTGCTACCACATTTTCTTGTCTCACCGCATGTGTCTGGCAGAGCCCCACACTCACAGCCGAGAGCAAGGTCATGGTCTACAATGCTTGTGTCGTCAGTACGTTTCTATATGGCGGGGAAATGGGGACAACATTTGCCAAACAAGAGCAGAGGCTCAACACCTTTTAATTACTGTGCATGAGATCCATCATTGGCATCTCATGGAGATACAGGAAGACCAATGCGAAGGTTCATTGTCGCACCTGTCTTCTAAGATGTACACACTCCTTCGCCAACGAAGTCTGTGATGACTTGAGCATGTTCGTCACATGGAAGATGATCGCATCCCCAAAGATATTCTCTGTGGGCAGCAGTCGCGTGGTAAACGAACAGCTGGTCAACCACAACTGCGGCTCAAAGACGCATATAAGCAGGGCATGAAAGTTCTTGAAATGGGTCTGACATCTTGGGAAGAGATAGCTGCAGACCGATTCAAATGGAGATGTAACCAGGAGAGCCACCTCAAGCTAAGCGAAAGTAAGCTCATGCAACACATGGAAGTGAAGAGACAACGTCGAAAGGTAAAGAAAACCAAAAACTCATTAGAGAGCTGCGACTCCAAGGTCGCATCAACTTATAATCAGACATAACTGAAAGGTAATACCTCTACTACTACCACGCTTTAACAACATTTTAATGTATAATGACTTTCAAACCGAAAATTCAATGTAAGATGATTGTCAGACAAAACAATTAATGTAAGCTGATTGTCGGACCAAACATTTAATTTAACATGATTGTCAGAACAAACATTTAGTGCAAGATGATTGTCTTACCAAATATTTAATATCAGATTATTGTTTTACCAAACGATTAATGTTAGATGATTGTCATACCAAACATTTTATGTAGGATGATTGTTTTATCAAACAGTACATGTAAGATGATAGCCAGACAAAACGCTTAATGGCAGATTGCTGCTTTACTAAACTCTTTAAATATAACATTATTGTAAGACAAAACATGCAATGTAAGATTATTGTAAGACAATACATTTAATGAAAAATTATTGCCAAGCAAAACGTTTAATGTAAGAGGATTGTTTTTTTTTCAATATTAATATATATATATATGTCTTAATCATCATATCAATGACATAAATTCTCTTCTACAATCGTTTGTTCATTGCACTTGTTTCCACATTAAGCATGAAAGACGGATGTACATAACCCTAAGTCATTCTCATAACAAATTTCTGAGTGACTTGAATGTCAATATATGAGTCCTGGTAGTTAAAACAGATGTGATCATCCATATTCTCTTGCTGATTTCCTTTTCGCATCAGACATTTCCCGTGATTATATTTCCAAGATAGGAGAAGCTCTTGACCTGTTCCAGTATTTGACCGTTCATTTTTAACTGCTATTTTGCTAATTATAATATTGTTCGTTTTCAGAGTTAATGCCTAATCCAAGCGGGACCCAGTGGTCTCGGGGTGCTGTAGGTCGCGGGTTCAAATTACGGTGGAGACCGGGATATTTTACGTGGATCATCCGGTAAATAGTTCCTCTGATCTCTGAGTAATGAGATCTGACACCCGTGTCCACTGGCGCGCACGTTAAAATTACCTTAGCAGTTGCTCGGGCAAAATTCAAGTAGAAAAAATATACTAAAATTATTCTAGGGATATTCGATTAACAGAGAATATGTCGCAAAAAAGGGCACTGTGTGGCTATAACTTCTGGTCTTGGTTATGTGGTTAGCGGAGCGGCTATCTAGATGGTGCCTAACAGGCTGTGGGTCTACCTTGCTCTAATTTACGCTTCCACCTACACCAGTCTCAAAAATAGACGATTGTATATTCCAGGGGCTAACAGATGCTGGGATTGACCTGCCAAGTCACTATTGGATTTCACCTGCCAAAAAATATGAAATAAAGGAGGTCACATCTCCCCAAAAGGTCTAACGACATGTGAACTAAAGATAGATAGAATGTCTAATCCAAACATCTGACTTTTGTTATTTACTTGATTCTATTTCTTGTTCACTTTCAGTCAGGACGATATTAGTGCACATTTTCCCACCACTTTGTTGTGTCCCTAACTGCTTCAAATTTTTGCTTTCTGCCCCCTTATACAGTGTCTGAGTGATTTCCAGAAGGGATGTGTAAGCAAGAGTGAAGAAAAGAGGCCAATTCAGCTAGTCGTAATATGGCAACTAACAGTGCGTTCTAATCTTGTGGGAGTAGAAAAAAACCTCAGTTTCATACCCCTCCATTCAAAGTTTGTAGAAGCCATCTGGGTTTGAAAAATGGTTCTACAAACAAATTCACATTCCATGGCTATTAAGATAGCTCTGCTAATGAACAACATGTATTGATTAGAGAGATAGATCTACAACTAAAACCACATTTATTGATCAGAAAGAAATCACTACAAACAGAGCCACATTTATTGATCAAAAAGAAAGCTCTACAAATAAAATCACATTTATTGATGAAAAAGAAAGCAAAACAAATAAACCTCATTTATTTATCAGAAAAAAAGCACTACAAATAAAACCATATTTATTGATTCGAAAGAAAGCACTACAAAAAACACCCTATTTTTTTTATCAGAAAGACAGTACTACAAGTAAAACCACATTTATTGATCAGAAAGAAAGCACTACAAATAAAACCACATTTATTGATCAGAAAGAAATCACTACAAACAGAGCCACATTTATTGATCAAAAAGAAAGCTCTACAAATAAAATCACATTTATTGATGAAAAAGAAAGCAAAACAAATAAACCTCATTTATTTATCAGAAAAAAAGCACTACAAATAAAACCATATTTATTGATTCGAAAGAAAGCACTACAAAAAACACCCTATTTTTTTTATCAGAAAGAAAGCACTACAAATAAAACCACATTTATTGATCAGAAAGTAAGCAATACAAATAAAACCTTATTTATTTATCAGAAAAAAAGCACTACAAATAAAACCATATTTATTGAATCGAAAGAATTTGATATTGAAATAATGGAATGATTTACAAGTTTTATCTTGAATCAGAAAAAGAATATATTCTTATTTCAACGCATTATACTCTAATAGAAAACTTGCCATGTGCAACTTCTCTCCCCTTTCATTCGTGTAATTACATGCGAAATCGGAGATTAATAGAATCTGTGAAGATAAGACGCGTCTGGTACCCTCATACGTTTCATGTTCTCTCAAAACTAATCCTATCCTACAATAATGCGGGTCACGTGTCCTTTCTTTGTCACGTGGCTTATTTGATTGTAAACAAGAAATTTATGGCCTACAGGCATCTTCAACATGCAAGAGACCTGGAAGTCTGTAATTCAACATGAAGATGATTCTGGTTCGGATTTCCTGTTGAAATAGGTTGGAAATTTCAATGTGCTTTTTGTTGACGAAAAGCTGAATTGGGCAGAACAATGTCGTTACATAGAAAAACCTGTTTATATTTTTCCAATAAAAAAACAACATGTTTATTAACATGTTGAATTGAATGTTATCTTTTATCGTTGATCTAACAGAAGCGTTACATGTTTAGATCAGTACAGTTCAGTTCACTTAGAGTGCCATCTCCGCATCAACGGTCGGCTGCAATGGATCTCCAGTGTATTCTATATCTTGCCGTAATAGTGCAATCTGAGATTGACATGTACACCAACAAATAATTTGCAAATATATAATTTGCAGCGTGTTGTTCACATATTGGTATGGACATAAACAATTGTGCTGGCTGTGAGCACAGTTAGCTGCATGTTGTTCAGGTGTTGACATGGATACCAACAATTGTGTTAGCTGTGAACACAATTAGCAGCGTGTTGTTCCCATGTTGACATGGACACCAACAAGTGTGCTGACTGAAAAAATTAGCAGCGTGTTGTTCACATGTTGACATGGACACCAACAATTGTGCCGACTGTGAACACATTTAGCAGCGTGTTGTTCACATGTTGACATAGACACCAACATAGGCAAAGAAGAAAAATTACTAGGACCAGAATAGGGGCATGAAGAGGACTTTAAGATATGAAGGGAGCAGAGTGGAAAAGGAAAAGAGGTGCTTAGATATACAAGGGCTATATTTGGACAGTGAGATGGGCTGGTAGATAAACCGCCATTAGAAATAGACATTCTACGCGCGATACACTATGATCACAAATGGGGGAGTTTACATATACATATATCAAAGTAATATGAAGAGGACACTTAGACATAAATAGACCATAGTGAGAGTAGGGAGAAGTGCCCTTTGATATGAAGAGACCAGTTTGGGACAAAATGACGGACAGTTGGAAATAAATAGATCAGAGTGGAGCAAGGTAATGCTGCTTAGATATGCAAAAAAATAGAGAGGAAAAGAGAGGCAGGGGCTCAAATATAACGGAACGAGTAGGACAAGGAAAGGGCATGTACATATAAAGGAACCAGAGTGGCATAGAGAGATGAGCGCATAGATATGTGGAGACTAGAGTGGGACGGGGAGATGGACACTTAGATATTTGGAGACTAGTGTGGGACGGGGAGATGGACACTTAGATATTTGGAGACTAGAGGGGGACGGAGAGATGGACACTTAGATATCTGGAGACTAGTGTGGGACAGGGAGATATTTGGAGACTAGTGTGGGACGGGGAGATGGACACTTAGATATTTGGAGACTAGAGTGGGACGGAGAGATGGACACTTAGATATTTGGAGACTAGAGTGGGGCGGAGAGATGGACACTTAGATATTTGGAGACTAGAGTGGGGCGGAGAGATGGACACTTAGATATTTGGAGACTAGAGTGGGACGGAGAGATGGACACTTAGATATTTGGAGACTAGAGTGGGGCGGAGAGATGGACACTTAGATATTTGGAGACTAGAGTGGGGCGGAGAGATGGACACTTAGATATTTGGAGACTAGAGTGGGGCGGTGAGATGGACACTAAGATATTTGGAGACTAGAGTGGGACGGGGAGATGGACACTTAGATATTTGGAGACTAGAGTGGGGCGGAGAGATGGACACTTAGATATTTGGAGACTAGAGTGGGAAGGAGAGATGGACACTTAAATATTTGGAGACTAGAGTGGGGCGGAGAGATGGACACTTAGATATTTGGAGACTAGAGTGGGACGGAAAGATGGACACTTAGATATTTGGAGACTAGAGTGGGACGGGGAGATGGACACTTAAATATTTGGAGACTAGAGTGGGACGGGGAGATGGGCGCGTAGTTATATATATATAAATACTAGAGTAGGACAAGGGAAGGGGCGTTTAGATATATATGGACCAGAGTGGGACAGGGACAAAAGTGCTATTTTATACAGAGGGTAGACTTTAACAGGAAGATGGTGACTTAGATGGAGATGTACCAGAGTAAAACAAGGAGATGGACTGTTATATAAAGGAACAGTTTGATATATGGAAATGGGTGTTTGAATATAAAGGTACCAGAATGAGACATGGAGTTGGGATAGATATAGAGGTACCAGCATGAGACATGCAGATGGGACAGATAGAGAGGTACCAGAATGAGACATGGAGTTGGACGCTTAGATATAGAGGTACCAGAATGAGACATGCAGATGGGATAGATATAGAGGTACCAGAATGAGACATGCAGATGGGACAGATAGAGAGGTACCAGAATGAGACATGCAGCTGTGACAGATGTAGAGGTACCGGAATGAGATATGCAGATGGAACAGATATAGAGGTACCAGAATGAGACATGCAGATGGGACTTGGATATAGAGGTACCAGAATAAGACATGGAGAGGGGCCTTTCGATATAAAGGTACCAGATATAGACTGAACGATGGAGGTTTCATACAAAGGCATCAGAGTGAGACAAGAGGGATGAGTGTGTAGATTTAAAGGTACCAGAGTGAGACAAGGAGACGGGCCCTTAGATGTAATGGTACAAGAGGAAGACATTAAGAGGGCACTCATATATAAAGTACCAGAGGGAGCTATTACAAAAGGCCCTTAGATATAAAGGTACCAGGGGCAAATATTACAAGAGGCTCTTATATATAAAGGTACCAGAAGCAGATATTACAAGGGACCCTTAAATGTAATGGTACCACAGTGGGACATAAAGACGGGCACTCATATGTAAAGGTTGACACAGAAGGTGCTACATACACAGTGACCAGAGTGGGACATGGTGGGACATATCTACTGAAACAAGAATCAGACACAGAACGTACTACATACACCGTGACTATAGTGGAACATGGTAGGACATATCTACAGAAACAAGAATCAGACACAGAAACTACTTAAATTTATCAGGGTAGGACATATCAAAATAAGTCTAGCATGGGAATTTTTCGCTTCAAGTCATCTGCACATGTTTTATTGCCAACCAGCTGTACATGTAGATACCATGGGTACATAGGGATGCACAATGTACTCGACATCGAACCTTATTTTTGGTCGTCTGCTTGAAATAATCCGGCATTGAGAGCCAGTTCCTCTGGCCCTATCATTCGCTATTGTTCGTCCGCTGCTATTTCATCTCCGTTCATTTACGTAATAAGTGAGAATAGGGAGGCTGCTAATCTGCTCAATCAGTACTTTGGCACAGTCTTCACAAAAGAGGACTGCTCCAAGATCCTAGAGCCTATAGATATGTTTCAAAGAGACATGGATACAGCGGGATTAAGATCAATCTGTATTACAGCGGAAATGGTTTTTAAAAAATTGGAGTGGTTGAAAGTGAATAAATGTCCAGGTCAAGATGGTATTCATCTAAAATTGCTGTATGAAATTAGAGACCAACTAGCAAAACCATTGGCTATATTATGTTCTCAATCACTGACAAAAGGGATTGTTCCTCGGGATTGGAAAGATGCAGGAGTGATCTCCTTATTCAAAAAAGGCAAAAAATCAGATCCAGCAAATTATAGACCGGTGAGTTTAACGAGCATAGTCTGTAAATTGTTAGAGTCAATAATCAAAGAAAACAGTGTAATGCATTCAGACAAATTTAATCTAATTAGAAATAGTCAGCATGGGTTTACTAGAGGGAGATCATGCTTAACAAATCTATTAGAATTCATGGAGGAGGTTACTAAAATCATAGATAAAGGGGAGCCAGTGGATGTTATTTATCTAGACTTTGCAAAGGCCTTTGATAGAGTACCTCATCAAAGATTATTTCGAAAGTTAAAATCACATGGAATAGGTGGGGAAGTTGCCAAATGGATTGACAATTGGTTAACGGGAAGAAGGCAGAGGGTGGGCATAAATAAGGAGTACTCTGAGTGGTGTGAAGTGAAAAGTGGTGTGCCACATGACTCGTTTTTGGGACCAATTTTGTTCTTGATATATATAAATGATTTGGACATTGATATGATGACCATAATTGCAAAATTTGCTGATGACACAAAACTATGCAGTAGTTTCTCATCTAAAGCGGAAGTGGATATATTGATGTTGGATTTAGATAAAATTCGAGAATGGTCTGTAAGCTGGCAAATGGAGTTTAATGTAGATAAATGTACAGTCATCCACGTGGGTAGATCCAATGTGGAACATAATTACAGAATAGGAGAAAACAATATTAGAAAGATAGATAAGGAAAGGGACTAAGGGGTTATAATAGATCATACAGGAAAGGTGAGTGAGCAAGTTAAGGTAGCAGTGAAAAAGGCAAATGCAATGTTAGGTATGATAAAAAGAAATATTAAACATAGGAGCAAGGAAGTGATCGTCAAACTGTAAAGCTTTAGTTAGACCTGGATTGGAGTACTGTGTACAGGTGTGGAGTCCTTATCATAGAGGGGACATAAACATGGTAGAAAGAATACAAAAAAGAGCGACAAAGATGATAGTGGGATTCCAGAATTACAGTTATGAGGAACGACTCAGAAAAACCGGCCTACAGTGTCTCGAAGAGAGAAGAATTCGTGGTGACTCAACACAGGTTTATAAGATGATCAGAGGAATGGATAAATTAGACTATAACAAGTTTTTTTTTAATACAGCCACCTACAATAACACGAGGGCATAGCTACAAGCTGACTAAAGAGAGGTCCAGGTTAGATATAAGAAAATATATTTTTAGTCAGAGAGTGGTGTCTGCTTGGAATGCATTGCCAGGGGAGGTAGTGGAGGCAGTGGCAGTTAATGCATTTAAGAATAAACTGGATGCGCATAGCTTTTAGAGCAAGGTGATGTAAATGTAACTGGTTGTATACAGACTCTGCAGGGTCTTCTAAACCAGTATAAAAACGTTAAGTTAAGTAACAAACAAATACAAACTCTACATAAAACACTCGGAACGGCAAAGAATTTTTTTTTTATCGGAAGTGACATAAACATAAAACATGCATAGAGCCTGACGAATGCAGGGAGAAACGGCATTTATTCCTCAACCTTATCAATGAAATATGTGGTAACTGATTTGATTATGTACGTCTATGGATTCAAGTCTACGAACTACCGGTTTCTCGTATTAAAAGAAGGAAAATGGGAAATGGTCTAGATAACCGATTTCGTAACACATGGGCGCCCCCCTCCCCCCCCCCCCCCCCCCACACACACAGACACTCCCACACCCCCCATTTGTGATAAGTCGATTTTGTTGATGAAAGTGTCGACGACAGAGCCAGAACTCTGTAGCTCCAGCGGCATTTACCCGTTTACAGTTGGGTCGACTGGAAGAGACAGTCATTTCATGAAAAAACACCATATGCCCGGTCTGTCAAACTGAACACGACTTAATTTGAACATGGTGCTTTAGGAGTGTAAACAAAACTCGCAACCCTTAGACCACCGATTCTCCTTTCCTATTAAAAATATATGTATAAAAACATTTATCTGTGCTCATCAAAGGAGAATATTGATAACAGCGAATTGAAAACGGCTGCAACGAATGTTGTTTTAAATAAGTCTAAAGGGAGACGGAACATCTCCTTCCTCCTATCTCCCCTTCTCCGACTAAAACCTCTCCACCCACGCAGCTCTTAAGAAAATCAAATCAAATAAATATTCTGGTAATCGTTTGTTCTCAGGAAAACTAGACCATCTTCAGAAAACATCTGCCTAGCTAGTTTGTGTTGCACAAGGAAAAGTGGAATGACTTTGTGACGGCAAAGAAATGCTGGGTGCCCTCTCGAACAGCCCTTCATCAAGGCAGACAAGCGTCAGCGGGACAAGGAAACACAAGGCTCTCTCTCAAGTTGTTTCTCATAATCCCAAATGAGCTCTTCAGCTTTTCCTGGAGACTATAAACTTTAGATGGGGCCGAATGTGAAAAACACGCCCCCAAACAGGGGATCATTAAACTTAGAACAAACAAGAATTGGGTTACAGAAACTATATTTCTTTTCTTTCGACCTCTCAGCGTGCGTTTTGTTTGTAAGCTATAGTTATGTTGAATACGTTACAACAGACTGAATTTTAAAACGGAATTGAAGTGTTTATCACTATGAAAAGGCACAAAAGAGCATGGTATTCATTACCGCCACACGACGTCTGTAGAAAGGATCGCAAACATGAGTAAATGTGGGCTAACAAAGTGTCCACTGTTGGGCACGGCTGTTGTTGCAGATGGGCACAATGGTTCTCGAGTGATTCAGTTTCTTTGCCAGCGGTAGCGTCTTTTCTTGGACAAAGCCATCTGTCGACGTCATCGCTCACTGAATACCAGAAATCTGGGTCTTGTCGACCGGTTCCAATGATTCAAAGAAAATACCTTGTTATTTGTTATTATTTAGGGTTTGTTATCTTATTTTGGAGAGGCACAACCGTTCAACCACTGGTCGAATCATTTTGGTTATATGAGGGCTTAACATCTTGATAGTGTAGCTGGCGGTCTTTCCCCTGCTTGTCTATCTTTGCCTCCTGACGAAGTCTAGAGTCACCACTGAGACTGGCCGTTTACGGATATATTGCATTAAAACACGTTTTAAGTATTTCCAAAAATGGTTACTTTAGTAATTAGTTTTCCCTGATGTTACTAGCCACATGCACAACTCTCTTTATTCGCCTTTTACAGCATGGTTAGAAGACTATATTCCTGGCTACCCATGTTTGACAGGTAGTGTAAATAAACATTGAATGTACAATCCTGAGTATTTGAGGCTACTATACAATAGGTCTTTAGTTTTGTAATAGGAAGAGTTACCTTCGTCCCTGAATTGTCTTATCTAATCTAGAGCAATATCGGGTATTCATTTCACAGCTGGGTAAACTGAAGTGTGCATGAAGCGATTTACGAGCATGATCTTTTGATGATGATGGTGTACGTCAATCGTGTGCGATGAAGACCACTCTCTCTCTCTCTCTCTCTCTCTCTCTCTCTCTCTCTCTCTCTCTCTCTTTATTGACCCATGGTATATTTCCAGTTTTTCACTAACACAATTGTTGTTGATAGCTTCAAGCACTTTAATAATGAAATCAATTCTAACCATCACCGCGATGCTCTTTACTTATTGTCTCTGCAAGTTAAAAACATTTTTGAAAAATAATTATCTTCAAGCAGGTACAATATTTCTCAACCCAACCATCCACAGACCTCATCGAGCCTGCAATGGCAAGTATATTTTTACATAATAGAAAGGATGTTTCTTTATTAATAGGGTGTCGGGCTTTCCCTTGGAGGCTACGAGTAGAGCTCTTGTTGAAGGTGCAGGAATAAATGTATATTGCTTTTGAGACCAATTTTGGTCTTGATTTATTAAAATTATTTGGACATTGATAACGGATCCATGATTAGAACTTGAAAAGATTACAAAATTGCAATCCATGACCGATAGAAGAGACTGCAGAGCCCAGCTGCAGTCAGAGAAACTCAGAAGACTGACGGACCATCCAATGTACCAGAGACTAAACAATTTGGGAAATGGGAAACTAAAGCGGAGAAACTTTGCAGAAATAGCCAAAGCAAAGATGCACGAAGATCCCATAAACGCACTAACAACACCAAAACCCATCACTACTGTACGAAAACCTACTTGGAGGCAGGATATATTTCTAGAGGTGGTAGAAAATATACCAGGTATTGCAAACAAAAACTGCCAGAGTGAAAAAGAAAGGAGAGACACTACCCTAAGCTTCATAACGAAAAGGTACCCAAGCATGGACTGGACCCATGCATACACCGACGGTTCTGTAACAAACACTACACAGAACGGAGGGGCAGGAGCATTCCTGAACCTACCAAATGGCAGAAAAATAACACTGTCATTCGCTACTGGTAAGTACACAAGCAATTTCAGAGCAGAGGCAGAGGCACTGAGGGCGGGAGTGGAAGAAATGGTAACACACAGTGAAAATGAGAGCAATATAGTCCTGCTGACAGATGCTCTCGAAGTAGTCACAGCGCTAAAAAGCCAGAAAAACACTGAGCTTAATGACTTAAGAGCAGCACTCTGCAAACTGTGCCAGCAGTCCGCACCAAAAAGGGTAGTGGTACAGTGGGTTCCGTCACACTGCAACATCCAAGGCAACGAGGAGGCAGACAGACTGGCAAAAGAAGGTGCAAGGCTACCACAAACAGATACCAATATGACGTACGAAGAGTCAAAACGGCTTATCAAAGCCAGATACATGACCAAATGGGAAACCGAACATACTGGTTACACCAAAAACGATGCCTATTACCAGTTGAACCGAAGAGAGCAGGTCGTTGTCTTCAGACTTCGCACTGGCCACAACAGACTGAGGTACCACCTATTCAACAAATTGAAGATAGGGTGTACCGACGAATGCCCGTGCGGTACTGGTAAAATGACCACTGAACATCTGCTGCAGAACTGCCCGACATACGAGGATCAGAGAGAGCAGATGTGGCCATTGCCAGTGGAACTGCAAGACAAGCTCTATGGTAGTGGCGAGAGTCTCAGGATGACCGCCGCTTTTTTCGAGAAAATAATGGTTACTGTCTGACTGTGTACGCAGAAGAAGAAGAAGAAGGATCCATGATTGCAGAATTCGTGGATGACACACAACTATGCAGATGTGCCTCACCTAAAGCAACGTTTGATATATTGATGTCGGATTTAGATACGATTCGGGAATGTTTTGAGAGCTGGTAAATGGCATTTAATGTGGATACATGTACTGTTATACACTTGGGTAGATCCAGTATGCAACGTAATTACATTATGTGAGTGCGCCATATTAGAAAGGTAGAAAAGGAAAGGGACCTAGTGGTTATAACATATCATACAGGTAAAGTGAGTGAGCAGCTGCAGGTAGCAGTGAAAAAAGCAACTGCAATGATATATATGATAAAAAGAGATATTAAACAAAGGAGCAAAGAAATGATAATCAAACTGTATATAGCCTTTGTTAAACTTCGAGATTTAAAGAAATGATTGTTGAGGGGAGTTAGAATTGGACAGGTAGTTGGACATAGTTGGAGAGTTGCGTGGGTTAGGGGAGAGAGATGGACGAGTTTACTGAGACGCCAGTAATTATTTTTTTTTTTTTGGGGGGGGGGGGGGGGGTTTGGGGGGGGGGGGGGTTTGCGTTCTCCTTGTTTCTCTATTCCTCCAAGGCGGTATGCGTTGCACTGAGGTTTTTATTTTGCGCCTGTCGGCCCAGTGCATCCGACTTCAGCATCATTTTATTTAAGGGTCTGTTTCCTCCTGCAGTTTCTAAGGGTTTGCTTCCCCGGGGTAACGGCCGGTGCTGTGATGGGGATCGAACCCAGCACTTTTGGGTTGTGAGCCGTGCCACTTAACCACTAGGCCACGCTGTCCCATAGACGCGAGTAATTGACGGGAAGATCAGCGGGTTAAGGATAGAGAGATCGACGAGTTAAAGGAAAAAGATGTACAGGTAGAGGGAGAGAGATAGGGTGTGATCGGTGAAGTGATTGGCAGGTTTAGAGTAAATGGATGAGCGGGTTGGTGGACTTGGAAGGAATGCAGTTCCGATGTGAGGGAGGGGATGTGTGCGGGGATATAGTTTACAAATGTACTGCTTTCATTATTATAATAGATAAGGTCGTGTTTCTTAGCTAAGTTAAGATTCAGACAGACATTCATTTTTTTTGTTGACTTCCGTGAAGTTTCTGTGATGCTTCTGTAAAGTTTTCCTGGGTAAAGGCTACTAATGTAAAACAATCTAATGTTATCTTGATTAGAAAATGTTCACAGTCTAATGTTATCTTGATTAGAACATGTTCACAATCTAATGTTATCTTGATTAGAAAATGTTCACAATCTAATGTTATCTTGATTAGAAAATGTTCACAATCTAATGTTATCTTAATTAGAAAATGTTCACAATCTAATGTTACCTTGATTAGAAAATGTTCACAATCTAATGTTATCTTGATTAGAAAATATTCAGTTGCATTTTGGTTGATAAGAGATTATTGATATCAAATCTGAATTTGCTGAACATTGTGTTCTCCAACACCTTCGGCAGTTCTGTTTAATGCGCTGATAAAGACATTAGTTGATACACATTCCTTATATTGGCGTCCCAAGTGGGACTAGAAAAACTAATTGTATAAACAAACAAAAGCACAAAGAGGCCAAAAATATGTATAAAAACACCAAGAAAACCAAAGTTTTGATAACGGACAAAGTGAAGTACAAATCAGTATTCTCATTGGATAATGTCGAAATAGAAGATGAAAAAGATTTTTAATATTTTGGATCTTCCATCAATATTTCTGGAGACTGAAAAATGGAATCAAAGGAAGACTGGCAGTTTTTGGACACGAACTAATATAGATGAAAAATGTATGGCATGACACATGCAAGCAGACAAAATATTTAACTAACTAGCACATGCATTTCTTCAGTGGCGACATTAGGTTATGAAACATGGACATTAAGCATATCGATTGCAGAAAATATCACAGGTTTTCAAATGAAGTGTTACAGGAGGATGCTGAAAATTTTGCTGAAAATTTTTCAAACGCTGCATATTACAGAAAATTGTCTCCTAAACATCATCGCAAAACAAAAAACGCTTAGAAAATGCTTTCATGTGAAGAGACATAATGGTCTGGAGAGCATGGTTCCTGGGAGGTGGAAACGAGGTCAACCCAGACCAAGATGGCATCTGGACATTACGGACAACCTGGGAATGTCTTTGTATGACGTGGACCGACTCGCATATAACCGAGAAGCGCATGGAGCATCCATGACGGCACCCACGTTCTAGAAAGAATATGGCCCATGATGATGATGAGAGACTCAAAATCCAGATATTCATTATGTCGGAATGCTTCACAAACAGTACGATAGAAAGTGATCTTGATAAAAAAATATTGTGATCTCTTGCACACAAGGGTAAACAATGACATGTGCTTTCTTTGACAACTGATGTTCGACAACTGATGTTAGACAACTGATCTTAGACAACTGATGTTAGACAACTGATCTTAAACAACTGATGTTTGACAACTGATGTTAGACAACTGATGTTCGACAATTGATCTTAGACAACTGATGTTTGACAACTGATGTTAGACAACTGATGTTCGACAACTGATCTTAGACAACTGATGTTTGACAACAGATGTTAGACAACTGATGTTCGACAACTGATGTTAGACAACAGATGTTAGACAACTGATGTTAGACAACTGATGTTAGACAACAGATTTTAGACAACTGATGTTAGACAACTGATCTTAAACAACTGATGTTAGACAACTGATCTTAGAAAACTGATCTTAGACAACTGATCTTAGACAACTGATCTTAGACAACTGATGTTAGACAACTAATCTTAGACAACAGATCTTAGACAACTGATCTTAGACAACTGATGTTCGCCAACTGATCTTAGACAACCGATCTTGGACAACAGATCTTAGACAACTGATCTTAGAAAACTGATCTTATACAACTGATCTTAGACAACTGATCTTAGACAACTGATGTTAGACAACTAATCTTAGACAACAGATCTTAGACAACTGATCTTAGACAACTGATGTTCGCCAACTGATCTTAGACAACTGATCTTGGACAACAGATCTTAGACAACTGATCTTAGACAATTGATCTTAGACAACTGATCTTAGACAACTGATGTTAGACAACTGATCTTAGACAACTGATGTTTGACAAGTGATGTTAGACAACTGATGTTCGACAATTGATCTTAGACAACTGATGTTTGACAACTGATGTTAGACAACTGATGTTCGACAACTGATCTTAGACAACTGATGTTTGACAACAGAAGTTAGACAACTGATGTTCGACAACTGATGTTAGACAACAGATGTTAGACAACAGATTTTAGACAACTGATGTTAGACAACTGATCTTAAACAACTGATGTTAGACAACTGATCTTAGAAAACTGATCTTAGACAACTGATCTTAGACAACTGATCTTAGACAACTGATGTTAGACAACTAATCTTAGACAACAGATCTTAGACAACTGATCTTAGACAACTGATGTTCGCCAACTGATCTTAGACAACTGATCTTGGACAACAGATCTTAGACAACTGATCTTAGAAAACTGATCTTATACAACTGATCTTAGACAACTGATCTTAGACAACTGATGTTAGACAACTAATCTTAGACAACAGATCTTAGACAACTGATCTTAGACAACTGATGTTCGCCAACTGATCTTAGACAACTGATCTTGGACAACAGATCTTAGACAACTGATCTTAGACAATTGATCTTAGACAACTGATCTTAGACAACTGATCTTAGACAACTGATCTTAGACAACTGATCTTAGACAACTGATGTTCGACAACTGATCTTAGACAACTGATTTTCGACAACTGATCTTAGACAACTGATCTTAGACAACTGATCTTAGACAACTGATCTTAGACAACTGATCTTAGACAACTGGGAGCCTTGTAACTCTACATTCATTGTAAAATACATCTGTCTCCATTATCTATTGTTTAGCAGAAGTTCTCGTGTCGCGCCACATGTTACCTCCCATGGTGACGAATATTGTCTTTGGACGACGTATAAAACAGTAACAACAACTAAAAAAATTCGCGGCTACACACGTCAAGAAAACTCGTAGGACAGCGGAGACAATAAGGCTATAACAGACAAATAAACAAAAACCTGCTGATAAACTTGGCATTAATCAATATAAATGTGTGAACCTGTCATTTACAAATTTGCCCTAATTTTAGCTTATTACGACGAGCAGCGTCACAGCTGTCCATAGACACATACAGGAGAAGATGTGGAGGTATTTCGTACACTTGCAGTCGTGTAGCAATTTGTTTCACATAATGAAGTTGCCAATACCAAATGGGCAGTTTTGTTTAAGTTCCTTTGACGACATGCTTGTAAGATCGCAGTGGGCATGTTTCCTGGTTTTCCCCACAGTAAATATTCGATATATGATGATAAGTATTTGGGCTCGACATGGAAACGAGACTAAGTGTCGGAAAGCAACTGCTGTGACTTATCAGCTGTGACCACTGCACGCGAGCATTAGTTTGGGAACAACGAAATAGCTCATAAACAGTATATTTATGCAGACTCTGTGCTACCAGTGCCAATCATGGCCCTTGTCCAGAACGCATGAGAGCAGCATTTCGACGTGGGAAATTAAGTGTTTGAGGAAAGTCATCGTTGTTACCAGGAAAGACAGAATGCGAAACGAAGACATTCGAAGAATGGCCGGCACTACATCTTGTACAGAGTACATATAAGGAGAATAAAAACGATTGTTTGGTCATTCCATGAGAATACACACTCATCAACCTCCACTGATTGCTTACAACGCTGGTAGGTCTGCCTACATGGCAATATGAAAACCGAGTGAAAGGTGGATAGACGAAATTAGAACAATTGTAGACCGTCGCGGACCCACAACGGCCGGACGAACGCATTGGACGCAAGATAGACGACTTAAGTTCCCCACCCCGCCCAACGGCTTAATTGGAAAGAAAACTAACTTTAAATAACTGTGAAACTGGCTCGCCTACTTTACACCCATCACTGAGGTAGTCGAGGGTTTTCGAAGGTTGGGGACTATAGGTCGCTTCACCACTGCTGTCGCCACATCGTGTGCTGGCTATGTTGTATTATTTCACAACAGAAAAAAACATATTCCTTACAGGCACGGACCACCATTAACCTTTTCTTTCTTTCCCATATTAGAGCATGTGACCCCAAAAGAAATGGCTTCTTAACAGAAATCATACGCGAAAGCCTTTATGTGCTCTTGAGATTAAAACTTTTTCACTTTCTTGTATATTGTATACAGCCTCTGTTATTCGTCTTTGACAATATGTATAGTTGGATATGGTTGACTTGTTCTTTCTTCCTCAACAACAAGCACATCGATCCACAAGGGGTCCACAAGGCGACCCTAACAGCCAATAAAAGTC
Source organism: Ariolimax columbianus (assembly GCA_036924085.1). NCBI lineage: Eukaryota > Metazoa > Mollusca > Gastropoda > Stylommatophora > Arionidae > Ariolimax > Ariolimax columbianus. The sequence goes on along the minus strand of JAVGWX010000013.1, from coordinate 30,358,697 downwards.
ATAGATGTCTGATCTCCTGGTGAGATATGTTTGACGACGGGCGCCGCTCCCGACGACTCTCCACTCTTTACACCACTACTGTCAAAGGTTAATTGATCCCTTTGGTCCGAACCATCTTATGAGGGTATCGGCCATCAATCGGGACCATGATGGGGCCACTTTCGATACACAGGAAGCCTGGAGGTTGGAATCGCCCAGAACATTATGATAACCGTGGTTGTCACGCCTTCCAGCTTTTATCTGTTTGGGTGTAGTTGTGCGTGAACCAGGGTGATTGCAAGGCTATCCTTGTCAATTATTTCAGCTGGTACTTGGGCGCCAGTTGCTGTAAAGTCTCTGCGGGTCCAGTGAGTGTCCAGCTGATAGCTGCATGACGTCCATCTTTCCGTAAGACCGGCGAATGCTTGAGATTTCGCTTCTGTGAGTGCATCATTCCCACCGCCTATACCCCTTAACAATCATGTTTGAGTTGAAAATAATAACCCTACCTCTTCGTAGTATATATCGTAGCATATAACTAAGGTGGGTTGTGTATGGACTAATAATCTCAACCTATAAACAAAGTTACATACCCTATCATTACGATGCAATTGCTGGTGTCTGCTGGGGAATAAGGGAATGTACAGGGTTAGGGAATAAACGTCTTTACGGTCTTTGGAAAAAAATGCCATTACCAACGCCCCTACACCCCACCCCCACCCTTCCCCCCCCAACCCCCCCCCCCACCCCACCCCACCCACTTTCCGTCTCTTCTAACACTTAAATAAGACATACGCCTTGCCGGTGTTAGGAACCTATACCATGTAGGTCAGGAGGCAGGTATGAATACCCGCTCTGCTATCCGTGTCTCCTGTTACATACATATCTATTCACTAGAGAAAATTTAACAATGATTTGACACAGGCGTTCTGTAATGAGACTTAGACTAGTAGTGAATCCACTAAGTAAGTAAGTCGCATGTCCTTTTACAGAACGTAGCTTCTTACAACCGCCACCTATTTGGCTGTTATAAGTTTCTTGGCAAGTGTGCAGTACGGTAGGTTGCCATTGCTTTACGTACGTGGAGGAGCATTAGCCCGAGAAAAAAAACCCAGTGTCTGCCAAACTGGACACAAGTGGGAATCCAACTCGCTTTAGCAAAGTCACCAACTATGTTTCTTGTTAATTTTTGACGTTTGAAATAGAAGTGGCCTTTTAGTGCTGACTGACATGACTGATTGCTATAGGAGTCATTCCATCACTTTAGTTATAGCCGTCGTCACTGGGAACATCCACATATCTCATTCGCTCGTTCGGACATCAGGTCTCCACTGGATACGATGTCCTGCAGCTAGGACGCCCATAACCTGTATTGACCATCTGTTCGACTACGCCAGTGGACACGATGACCATAAGCCGCCCGACAGAGGGCACTGCATGGCATGGATCGAAAAATATTATTATTATTTTTTGCAAAAATGCCACCAGCTGTCACACAAGCTTCAATGCACAATGATGTTCACAGCTGGAGGACTTCTGTACATACATGCATCATAATGGAGAAATGATGATACGTAACGAAGGTTGCTTTTGGCGTGAAAATACCCCGTTCCACCACAGACTACCTCTACTTCTTTTCTCATACTTTTTCATCCTTTGCCTCTTCATCTTCTTCATTTTCCACTAATTTCCCTTCTTCTTCCCCTGCATTTTCATTTGCGTCTTCTCTTTGTTCTTCCTTTTCTAGTTCTGTGTGTTCTTATTTTTCTACTTCTTCCCCTTAACGTCATTCTTCTTCTTTTCCTCCTCCGTCTTCTTCTTCTTCTTGTTTTACATCATTTTCTTCTTATTTTCATTCTTCTTCTTTTTCCTCTCCGTTTCCTTCTTCTCCCACTTCTTCTCTTTCTTTTTTCTTCTTCTTCTTCTTCTTCTTCTTCTTCTTCTTCTTCTGCTTGTTCTTCTGTGTGTTCTTATCTTTCTTGTTGTTCTTCTTAATGTCATTCTTCTTCTTTTTCTCCGTCCTCTTTTTTTTCTTTGTCCTCCGCTTCTTCTTCTGCGTGATCTTCTTCCCTTTCACTGCTTCTTATTTTTCTTCGCATTTTCCTTTTTTCGTAGTATCTTCTTCTTCTACCATGTCTTTCTTCCTCCTCTTCTTCTTCTTCTCCTTCTTCTTCTTCATCGTCTTGCTGTCATTCATTTCTTCCATTTCTTCCCTTTCTTCATCATCTTCTTTTTCTTCCTCTTCTTTATTGCTCTCAAACATTCCCATCTTATTTCCATCAAAAATGGAAATACAAACGATTTTAATTTACACATGTTAATCCTGATGAATAAATAATAAGCTCACTACATTCATCTAAGCATGAAGTCAAGACAACTGAAATTGATTTGTGCGTGCAGCTAGCTACCTCATCACGTAGAATAAACTGCTACAGATACCACCACAGTAAGAACACAAAATGATGATTTGGCACCGGTTTCATTAGGCGATAATCTGCAGTGGTGGTTCTAGACATCGCAAGATCCTAAACAGCAGACCGTTATAAAATATAGGGCCGCTATGTATAATCACTTGAGCACAGTTGATAAGTACTTAACCATACCAAGTGTTGAGCCTGGAGGTAACCACGAGACGTGGATGAGCTAACTGTTGAAAAGAATGGCTGTGACAAGCGAATATTGCAACAACAAAAAACACGTACAAAGTACGCAAAAAACATACACACACAAAAAACATGTACAAAGTACGCGAGAAACATACACACACAAAAAACACGTACAAAGTACGCAAAAAACATACACACAAAAAAAACATGTACAAAGTACGCGAGAAACATCACACACAAAAAACATGTACAAAGTACGCGAGAAACATCACACACAAAAAACATGCACAAAGTACGCAAGAATCATACACACACAAAACATGTACAAAGTACGCAAGAAACATAAACACACAAAGAACATGTACAAAGTAAGCAAGAAACATAAACACACAAAGAACATGTACAAAGTACGCAAGAAACATACACACAAAAAAACATATACAAAGTACGCGAGAAACATACACACACGCAATATTTTTGTAAAACGTAATGGTCATCCTGTAACTATACCACAAGCAAGCAGACATCATAAGAAAGAGTATAAATAAACTCACAAGGAAGGATCAGAGCACCCTTTTCAGGCTCAGAACACAACTCATCCCATTTAATAAGGACCGAAACAGAGTACCACCACAACATATTCCCTAGTGTCAGCTGTGTACACATCCATACCAAACTACTGATCACCATCTCTTAGAGAGCTCAGCGCACAACAATGTTAGAAACAAGATTCTTCTTCCGAGGACAGATAAATGGAACACTTTGTACTGCACCAGACAGCAACTGGCAAACACGTGCAGATATCATTAGGTGACATTTGGCCGAAGGACGAGAGCCCAGAAGCTGCTAGATCCGTAACAAGAAGAAGCTCAACGAAAACACAATTCCAAGCGTTAACCCGACGGATAAATGATGACGATGATGAAGGTGATGATGATGACGCTGAAGTTTAAAACACAACATGTTTTAAATCGGCTACAGAAAGTCGCTGTCAGCAAATATATCAATGGATACAGTAATACTCGACAAACCGTACAGTACAAAAAAAGCTACAAGCAGTTTCGCCGGAGAATCTATCAGGCGTTAAACCATGTCGAACTAAACCAGCCGTTATCTCAGAATAGAGGACAATGCAATGGAGATCAGAGAACATAGATGAATAATTGTATGCTGCGAAAAGTTATACAACTTGATAGAGGATACAAGAACAGAAGAACAGCAAATAGTTGGAGTAAAGTGTACGTAATCTGAATATGTAAGGGTCTGCAGTAAAGTGGCCGTAAATTTGATATATAAGGGTCTGTAGTAAAGTGGATGTAAATTTGATATATACGGGTCTGTAGTAAAGTGGATGTAAATTTGATCTATAAGGGTCTGTAGTAAAGTGGATGTAAATTTGATATGTAAGGGTCTGTAGTAAAGTGGATGTAAATTTGATATATAAAGGTCTGTATTAAAGTGGATGTAAATTTAATGCAAGAGGGATTGAAGTGAAGTTGACGTAAATTAACTATACGATAGACTAGTAAAGTTGATGAACATTAATTACACGAAAGACTAGTAATGTTGATGTAAATTAATAATACTTGAGACTACTGCGGTAACGGAACCGTAAATTAAATACACTCGATACTGTAGTAAAGTTGCTGTGAATTTATTAAACGAGAGATGTACACTAATTATACGAGAGACTGTAGTAAAATTGATGTAAATAGAATACACGAAAGATATCAGTAGACATCACTATCAATTAGTGCTAGCATACTAACAATGATCAAAAGTGTCATTACATGTGCACGTCTGTAAATGGTTAGATTGAAAGTTGAGTGCAAAAGAATAATACATTAATACAAAAACACGTCCACGTCACGCACCTGAAAACAGGATGTGTCCCAGCAGCCTGGTCAACGAGGAAGACATCAACACTGCCATCGTATTAATGGTGAACCATCAGTTCACAACCTGTAGTATTTCTTACAGATGCACAATCAGCACTCAAGCACTTAAATTTGAGAAATTGCCAGATTTACATGCTCTACTGTCTGAACTGAGCAGCCAGCGCAAGATTGTTATGCAGTGGATACCTTCTCATTGTGGAGTACCAGGAAACGAGAGAACAGATCGACTGGCAAAGGAGGGTGCTGCAGACGAGCAGCCAGATGTGCCAGTTACATACCAACAGAAGATAAAGATTTTCAAATCAATCAGAAAGCCACCAACAGTAACACCAGACGATTACCATAACATGAACAGACAAGAGCAAACTGTTGTGTTGCGCCTTAGAACAGGACACAACCGACTCCGCAGCCACATGTACACAAACATTAAGATTGGCAACTCAGCCATGTGTAGATGTGGACAGGCGCCCCAGACAGCAGAGCACATACTACAAAACTGCCCCAAATATGATATACAGAGAAAATCTCTCTGGCCCATAGAAACAACACTGGCAAGTAAACTTTATGGAACTGTATGTGAACTACAAAAGACAGTGAAGTTTATACAAGACACAACATTGCGGATATAAACAATATTTTAGAGTGAACGAAAGAAGACGAAGAAGAATGGTAAACAGCCTGTCTAGAAGTCTTGAACGAGGTTGAGCTAGATCAACATTCTTCAGTACGTCATGAGATGTAGGGATAGCCATTTAAAACCTACTATCAGAAATTAATTGGTCAAGATTGAAGACACAAATAGCTACAATAAAATAATTGGTCGTGATAAAGATAAAACAGCTTCTTAAAAATAATTGGTCGAGAGTGAAGACACAAATGGCTACCATAAAATAATTAATCGAGAGTGAATACACAAATAGCTTCTATAAAATAATTCGTCGAGAGCGAATACACAAATAGCTACCTTAAAATAATTGGTCGAGAGTGAATACACAAATAGCTACCATAAAATAATTGGTCGAGAGTGAAGACACAAATACCTACAATAAAATAATTGGTCGAGAGTGAAGACACAAATAGCTACTATAAAATAATTTGTCGAAAGTGTAAACATAAATAGCTACCATAAAATAATTGGAGGAGAGTGTAAACACAAAAAGCTACCATAAAATAATTGGTCGAGAGTGAAGACACAAATACCTACCATAAAATAATTGGTCGAGAGTGAAGTCACAAATAGCTACCATAAAATAATTGTTCGAGAGTGTAAACACAAATAGCTACCATAAAATAATTGGTCGAGAGTGAAGACACAAAAAGCTACCATAAAATAATCGGTCGAAACGGAAGACATAAATAACTACCATAAAATAATTCGTCGAGAGTGACGACACAAATAGCTAACATTAAATAACTGGTCGAAAGAGTAAACAGAAAAAGCTACCATAAAATAATTTGTCGAGAGTGTAAACACAAATAGCTACGATAAAATAATTGGTCGAGAGTGTAAACACAAATAGCTACCATAAAATAATTTGTCGGGAGTGAATACACAAATAGCTTCTAAAAAATAATTCGTCGAGAGCGAATACACAAATAGCTACCTTAAAATAATTGGTCGAGAGTGAATACACAAATAGCTACGATAAAATTATTGTTCGAGAGTGAAGACACAAATACCTACAATAAAATAATTGGTCGAGAATGAAGACACAGATAGCTACTATAAAATAATTGGTCGAGAGTGAAGACACAAAAAGTTACCATAAAATAATTGGTCGAGAGTGAAGACACAAATAGCTACTATACAACAATTTGTCGAAAGTGTAAACATAAATAGCTACCATAAAATAATTGGAGGAGAGTGTAAACACAAAAAGCTACCATAAAATAATTGGTCGAGAGTGAAGTCACAAATAGCTACCATAAAATAATTGGTCGAGAGTGAAGACACAAAAAAGCTACCATAAAATAATTGGTCGAGAGAGTAAACACAAATAGCTACCATAAAATAATTGGTCGAGAGTGAAGACACAAATAGCAATCATAAAATAATTGGTCCGGAGTGAAGAAACAAAAAGCTACCATAAAATAATCGGTCGAGAGTGAAGACACAAATAACTACCATAAAATAATTGGTCGAGAGTGTAACCACAAATAGCTATCATAAAATAATTGGTCGAGAGTGTAAACACAAATAGCTACCATAAAATAATTGGTCGAGAGTGTAAACACAAATAGCAACCATAAAATTATTGGTCAAGAGTGAAGACACAAAAAGCTACCATAAAATAATTGGTAAAGAGTGAAGACACAAATAGCTACCATAAAATAATTGGTCTAGAGTGAAGACACAAATATCTACCATTAAATTAATTGGCCGAGAGTCCAAAAAAACACAAAAAGGTACCTTAAATAAATTAATCGAGAGTGAAGACACAAATAACTATCATAAAATAATTGGCCGAGAGTGAAGACACAAATAACTACCATAAAATAATTGGTCGAGAGTGTAACCACAAATAGCTATCATAAAATAATTGGTCGAGAGTGTAAACACAAATAGCTACCATAAAATAATTGGTCGAGAGTGTAAACACAAATAGCAACCATAAAATTATTGGTCAAGAGTGAAGACACGAAAAGCTACCATAAAATAATTGGTAAAGAGTGAAGACACAAATAGCTACCATAAAAAAATTGGTCGAGAGTGAAGACACAAATATCTACCATAAAATAATTGGCCGAGAGTCCAAAAAAACACAAATAGCTACCTTAAAATAATTGATCGAGAGTGAAGACACAAATAACTACCATAAAATAATTGGTCGAAAGTGAAGACACAAATAACTACCATAAAATAATTGGCCGAGAGTGAAGACACAAATAGCTACCATAAAATAATTGGATGAGAGTGTAAAAACAAATAGCTACCATAGAATAATTAGTCGAGAGTGAAGACACAAATAGCTACCATAAAATAATTGGTCGAGAGTGAAGACACAAATAGCTACCATAAAATAATTCGTCGAGAGTGACGACACAAATAGCTAACATTATATATTTGTTCGAAAGTGTAAACAGAAAAAGCTACCATAAAATAATGTGTCGAGAGTGTAAACACAAATAGCTACGATAAAATAACTGGTCGAGAGTGTAAACACAAATAGCTACCATAAAATAATTGGTCGAGAGTGAAGACACAAATAGCAACCATAAAATAATTGGTCTGGAGTGAAGAAACAAAAAGCTACCATAAAATTATCGGTCGAGAGTGAAGACACAAATAACTACCATAAAATAATTGGTCGAGAGTGTAACCACAAATAGCTACCATAAAATAATTGGTAAAGAGTGAAGACACAAATAGCTACCATAAAATAATTGGTCGAGAGTAAAGACACAAATATCTACCATAAAATAATTGGCCGAGAGTCCAAAAAAACACAAATAGCTACCTTAAAATAATTTATTGAGAGTGAAGACACAAATAACTACCATAAAATAATTGGTCGAGAGTGAAAACACAAATAACTACCATAAAATAATTGGCCAAGAGTGAAGACACAAATAACTACCATAAAATAATTGGTCGAGAGTGTAACCACAAATAGCTATTATAAAATAATTGGTTCAGAGTGTAAACACAAATAGCTACCATAAAATAATTGGTCGAGAGTGTAAACACAAATAGCAACCATAAAATTATTGGTCAAGAGTGAAGACACGAAAAGCTGCCATAAAATAATTGGTAAAGAGTGAAGACACAAATAGCTACCATAAAAAAATTGGTCGAGAGTGAAGACACAAATATCTACCATAAAATAATTGGCCGAGAGTCCAAAAAAACACAAATAGCTACCTTAAAATAATTGATCGAGAGTGAAGACACAAATAACTACCATAAAATAATTGGTCGAGAGTGAAGACACAAATAACTACCATAAAATAATTGGCCGAGAGTGAAGACACAAATAGCTACCATAAAATAATTGGATGAGAGCGTAAAAACAAATAGCTACCATAGAATAATTAGTCGAGAGTGAAGACACAAATAGCTACCATAAAATAATTGGTCGAGAGTGAAGACACAAATAGCTACCATAAAATAATTCGTCGAGAGTGACGACACAAATAGCTAAGATTAAATAATTGGTCGAGAGTGAAGACACAAATAGCTACCATAAAATAATTTTTTGGAGAGTGTAAATACAAATAGCTACCATTAAATAATTGGCCGAGAGCGTAAACACAAATAGCTTCCATAAAATAATTGGTCGAGAGTATAGACACAAATAGCTACCATAAAATAATTGGTGAAGAGTGAACATACAAATAGCTACCATAAAATAATTGATGGAGAGTGTAAACACAAATAACTACCATAAAATCATTAATGGAGAGTTTAAACACAAATAGCTACCATATAATAATTGGTCGAGAGTGTAAATACAAATAGCTACCATAAAATAATTGGTAGAGAGTGAAAACACAAATAGCTACCAGAAAATAATTGGTCGAGAGTGTAGACACAAATAGCTACCGTAAAATAATTGGTCGATAGTGTAGACACAAATAGCTACCATAAAATAATTGGTCAAGAGTGAAGACACAAATAGCTACCAGAAAATAATTGGTCGAGAGTGTAGACACAAATAGCTACCATAAAATAATTGGTCGAGAGTGAAGACACAAATAGCTACCATAAAATAATTGGTCGAAATTGAAGACACAAATAGCTACCATAAAATAATTGGTCGAGAGTGTAGACACAAATAACTACCATAAAATCATTAATGGAGAGTTTAAACACAAATAGCTACCATAAAATAATTGGTCGAGAGTGTAAATACAAATAGCTACCAGAAAATAATTGTTCGAGAGTGTAAACACAAATAGCTACCATAAAATAATTGTTCGAGAGTGTAAACACAAATAGCTACCATAAAATAATTGGTCGAGAGTGAAGACACAAATAGCTACCATAAAATAATTGGTCGAGAGTGTAGACACAAATAACTACCATAAAATCCTTAATGGAGAGTTTAAACACAAATAGCTACCATAAAATAATTGGTCGAGAGTGTAAATACAAATAGCTACCATAAAATAATTGGTAGAGAGTGAAAACACAAATAGCGACCAGAAAATAATTGGTCGAGAGTGTAGACACAAATAGCTACCGTAAAATAATTGGTCGATAGTGTAGACACAAATAGCTACCATAAAATAATTGGTCAAGAGTGAAGACACAAATAGCTACCATAAAATAATTGGTCGAGAGTGAAGACACAAATAGCTACCATAAAATAATTGGTCGAAATTGAAGACACAAATAGATAATATAAAATAATTGTTCGAGAGTGTAAACACAAATAGCTACCATAAAATAATTGTTCGAGAGTGTAAACACAAATAGCTACCAAAAAATAATTGGTCGAGAGTGAAGACACAAATAGCTACCATAAAATAATTGGTCGAGAGTGTAGACACAAATAGCTACCATAAAATAATTGGTCGAGAGTGTAGACACAAATAGCTACCATAAAATAATTGGTGGAGAGTGAAGACACAGGAAAATGATAGAGAGAAATAGAGAAAGATACAATTTGGAGATGTGGAAGAACAAAGCGTCAGAGGAGAAAATATAGAAAAAGAAAGAGAGAGAGAGAGAATTTTAAGACGTGAATGAAGAAAGCGCCAGAGGAGGAAATTGAGAGAGAGAGACAGAGAGAAAGAGAGAGAGAGAGAAAGAGAGAGCATTTGGAGATATGGAAGAAGAAAGCATCAGACGAGGAAATAGAGAGAGAGAGAAAGAAAGAGAGAGAGAGAAAGAGAGAAAGAATTTGTAGATGTGGAAAACGAAAGCGTCTGAGGAGAGAGAGAGAGAGAGAGAGAGAGAGAAAGCAAGAAAGAGAGAGATATAATTTTGAGATGTGGAAGAAGAAAGCGTCAGATGAGAAAATAGAGAGCGAGAAAAAGAGAGAGAGAGAAAGAAAGAAAGAGAGATAGAGAATTTTGAGATGTGGAAGATGCAAGCGTCAGAGGAGAAAATAGAGAGAGAGAAAGAGAGAGAAAGAGACAGAAAGAAAGAGAGAGAGAGAATTTGGAGATGTGGAAAAAGAAAGCGTCAGAGGAAGAGATAGAGAGAGAGAGAGAGAGAGAGAGAGGGAGATAGAGATAGCGAGCGAGTAAGGGTGAAAGAGATGATCAAGAATATGTAGCATTTTAAGAAAACACGTAGCACCTCGGAAAAATGTATGGAATGTGTTCAAGTCCAGATAATTTAACGAGGGCGATAATGACCAATTTATGCCAGTTTTTCTGCCCAACAATATTCACATTTCACTGACGTTTCCAAACAGTGGCATCTTCAGTTGTACCTAAATAAGCGATTCATGTCAACAGACATACAGACACTGGTAACAGTTAGGAAAGCAGATTTCGTTCTCCATCGGTGCTTCCTAGAGGACATACAACAAAAGCGCTCTTCTCCTCGTATGACCACCAATGCAGTCAACTCGCGAGGACACAAAAGACATAGGGATACTGCTCTCCCAAATAACTAGCGATACAGGAAAGCCCACTTGTCGAACGTTTTTAGAGCTAACCCTCGGCCACGCTTGTCAAAACAAGACAGCAGACGAGCAGACGTCGCGTGAATCAGGCACCATCGTCAGCTTGACTGGTTATCTGCATGTCCGCTTGATTGCCTCCAGATCTGCTGGTATTGTCTGTGTCCAGCCCAAAGAGTGTAACTTTCTAATCGCTCGATGGGACAGTGTGAAAGAAATCAATCAAACGATGTGGACATTGAACGAGTGATAAACCAGCAGACATAGGAATGAACCGAAACTGGTGAAGAAGAATGAATCATGCATTAGATGTGTAGGTTTGACAGAACTTCGTGTTCTGTGTTACGTTGTCTAGAACTGTGATGGGGTACGGAACTGGTTACTGCGCCTAAGAGAATTGGTCACTCTACGTAAGGGAATAAATGTCTCAATCTAAGAGAACTGGTCACTCCACTCACGGGAATTAGTCGCCCAGTCTACAGGAATTAGGCACTTCACCTACATGAATTAGTCACTCCACCTATAGGAACTAGTCACTCCGCCTACGAGAATTAGTCACTCCAACTGCAGAAATTTGTCAGTCCGTATATAGGAATTAGTCACTTCACCTACGCGAATTAGTCGCTTCACCTACGGGAATTAGTCACTCCCCTTACATAATTATTCACTTCACCTACGGGGATTAGTCACTCCACCTACGGGAATTAGTCACTCCACCTATGGGAATTAGTCACTTCACCTACGGGAATTAGTGACCCCAGATACGAGAATTAGTCACTCCCGTTACAGGAATTAGTCACTCCACCTAAGGTAATTAGTCAATCCAACTACCGGAATTACTCACTCCACCTACAGGAATTAGTCATTCCACCTACGATAATTAGTCCCTCCACTTACAGAATTAGTCACAACACGTATGAGAATTAATGACTCCACCTAAAAGAATTAGTCACTCCACCTACGGGAATTAGTCACTTCGCATACGGGAATTAGTTACTCCGCCTACGGGAATTAGTCACTCCACTTACGGGAATTAGTCAGTACACCAAAAAGAATTAGTTACCACGTACGAGAATTAGTCACCCCACTTACATAATTATTCACTCCGCAAAGAGGAATTAGTCACTCCACGTACGTGAATTAGTCCCTCGCATTACAGGAATCAGTCACTCAACCTACATGAATTAGTTACTCCACTAACAGAATTAGTAGCTCCACCTATGGGAATTAGTTACTCCACCTACAGGAATTAGTTACTCCACCTACAGGAATCAGTCACTCCACCTACAGGAATTAGTCACTCCAATTACAGGATTAGTCACTCCATTTGCAGAATGAGTCACACCATTTACGAGAATTAGTCACTCTACCTACAGGAATATGACGATAAAAATCTGGCAACGATATACTCGATAGGCAAAATCTGGATTCTCATAGTGATATTATCAGTAGGGAAACATAAATACGTTGATATATTGTTAGCATGTATGTATTTATGTTCAGTAGAACCAACTTTATTCGCAGGAGCTCAAACCTCGCTATTTCGGAAGATGGCGAAGTGTTCCTGTAGCATGCTGGATGTACACATTGCAATTTAAAGAATACTCTTATATAAGTTACGAGTTTTAGAAGAACTGTTCTAACAATTATGAAATGATACTTGAGACATAACGGCGACAGCCGCTGCAGGAGGGCAGACATTTGAGATCTACAGAAGCGTTGCTAATGTATTAGGGGCCCAGGGCGTAATTTTTGTGTATATGATGTTTTACTTACCTAGATCAACGATTTATTAATCGGTGCTTACAACACGAGATATACCAGTAGTTCCCTGCCAATGTTAGTTCAGCGCGCTTACAACACGAGATATCTCAGTAGTTCCCTGCCAGTGTTAGTTCAGCGCGCTTACAACACGAGATATCCCAGCAGTAACATGACAGTGTAGTTCAGCGCGCTCACAACACGATATATCCCAGTAGTTCCCTGCCAGTTTTAGTTCATCGCCTTTACAACACGAGATATCCCAGCAGTAACCTGACAGTGTAGTTCAGCGCACTCACAACACGAGATATCCCAGTAGTTCCCTGCCAGTTTTAGTTCAATGCGCTTGCAACACGAGATGTTCAAGCAGTAACTTGGTAGACACAAATTTAACCATTGAAACGGCTTATGCATATCGGAAAAGGCGAATAAAATCATCAACAATCTTATCAGCTAAGGTGACTTATTTTGACTACGTTCTTGCAAGTGCTTGTATATATGCATGTATCCTCATTAAAGCAGTGAGCTGCAGTGGTAACACTATGCTCGAGAATGAGCAACACAAATAATGTATTAATGAACCCCAAAGAGTCCATTATATAAAAGTCGACTAAAGAGGTTTGACCATAATACATTCAACTACATCATGTGTGAAACAAAGGGCTACAGAAAGTGAAGCTGAGAGCATTTGTTCTTTCTTTGGTTCATGTCTCCTGCAAGATAATCAGATGATATGGTGGCGAAAAGCATTATCGATATTAACGCAGATCCCCACTAACTAATAACAGGTTGACACGTAAAGCGTGTTCAAAGTTAGTTCTCAATCGCAAGCCATGATGGTGACACCATCAGACGGTTTTGTCTTGATGATGTAACTTGCACTATATTCGGATTATAGTGGGCAAGAAGCTGCGCTGGTCATCAATCTTTCTCTCTGGTCCCGAACTACCTTAGGTTAGTGGCAAAACATCAGTCAAGACGACTGGAGGTAATTAAAGATGCATCCACTCAGGTCCCACCTCTTTTGAGACCAGAGGTCACATGAAACTTGCGCGACTCGAAGCACGCCGTTTTCGTTCATCGCGAGTGACTTACCTCTTGGCCACAGTGACCTCGTGTTACTTCAAGGTTGATAAACAGTCAGAGAGGCTCAGGTAAATAGAAGATAGATCTAAAATGCGTCTTAGTCACATAATAAATGTTTAGTCACAATATAATTAGGCATAGAAAAACTACACACAAATTGGAAAGGATGTATTTATTCTCTTCCAGGAACTGCTTTACTGGGTCCAATTTGTTCTGGAGCCCCCCTAGACGTGCAACGTCCACCCGGTTTGTATTTACGCCCACGGCAAATTCGATGACAATGTTTGAGCATTAAATCAGTCGTGTCTGACAGCTCTCGGAGCTCGCTGTACCTCCACATGCCCTTCACCCAGGCGTGAGATTGAAACAAGGGATGGCAGGCACAATCGTCTCTGCTCCAGTGCTCTTTCTTTTCAAGTCCCACAGTTGATAACAAGCCACTGCTGTTTCCATGTCCCACTTCTTGAACCCTGGAGCACGCTGTAGATGACAGCATATCAAAATATAATTATAGACGTGTCTCAGATCCCAAAAGTCTCATGGTTCGTATACCGTGAGACACGGGCGCTGTGAGGGGGATTGTAGAATGTACCCTCCACTGTCTAAATGTGGGAGTTATCTACCCTGGAGCAGAATTTAGGATGATGAGAGTCAAATTTTAGCTTTTCTTTTTTAACTTATCTAATCTAAATGTGAAGGTAAAATGGAGTCCCATATCAGACGATACGATTGGAGATAATAATTACAAATAAAGCGAGGCTTTACTGTAGGCTAAAATAAGTGTCAAAAACAAAAATAAAGGTTCTGTCGAAAACAATGCTACAACAAAAAACAGAAATTAAACATACATTATGACATAAAAGCCTTCATCAGAAACAGCAAACAACATAAATATAAGCTAACAAATCAGAGAGGAAAGGATGAATACATCAACAATAAATGAGTAAAAGGCATGTACTTGGCTTGTCATGCTCATTTATGTGTCCATATCTGTTTCATTGCTATTGGCCGGGGACAGTCAACGGCTGGGGACAGTCACATGCTAAAGACAAAGGCTGGGGACAGTCAAGGGCTGGGGACAGTCAAACACTCGGGATAGTCAACGGCTGAGGACAGTCAAATGCTGAGGACAGTCAAAGGCTGGGGACAGTCAAAGACTGGGGACAGTCAAAGGCTGATGACAGTCAAGGGCTGGGGATAGTCAAGGGCTGGGGACAATCAAAGACTGATGACAGTCAAGGGCTGGTGACAGTCAAGGGCTGGGGATAGTCAACGGCTGGGGACAATCAAAGGCTGAGGACAGCCAAAGACTGGGGACAGTCAAAGGCTGATGACAGTCAAGGGCTGGTGACAATCAAAGACTCGGGATAGTCAAAGGCTGAGGACAGTCAAAGACTGGGGACAGTCAAAGGCTGATGACAGTCAAGGGCTGGTGACAATCAAAGACTGATGACAGTCAAGGGCTGGTGACAATCAAACACTCGGGATAGTCGAAGGCTGAGGAGAGTCAAATGCTGAGGACAGTCAAAGACTGGGGACAGTCAAAGGCTGATGACATTCAAGGGCTGGTGACAATCAAAGGATCGGGATAGTCAAAGGCTGAGGGCAGTCAAAGACTCGGGATAGTCAAAGGCGAGTGACAGTCAAGGGCTTGAGATAGTCAAGGGATATTGACAGTCAAAGGTTTGGGACAGTCAAGTGCTGGGGACAGTCAAAGGCTGGGGACAGTCAAGGGCTGGGGATAGTCAAGGGCTAGTGACAGTCAAGGGCTGGGGACAGTTAAGGACTGGAGACAGTCAAAGGCTGGGGACAGTCAAGAGCTGGGGACAGTCAAAGGCTGGGGACAGTCAAGGGCTGGGGATAATCAAGGGCTGGGGATAATCAAGGGCTAGTGACAGTCAAAGACTGGGGACAGTCAAAGGCTTGGGACAGTAAAAGGCCTGGTGACAGTAAGGGACTGGCGACAGTCATAGACTATGGACGCAGCCCCAGAATATGGCTGCAATCATCCACTTGATACTGTATTTACATGTTTACATGCCGATACAGTACCCGGCGTTCACGGAACGTCTTTTCGTCCTGTGATGAGCTGCATCAAGCGCAGTGAACACACTTTAGGAAACCGCTTTGACTAGCGGGCTGAACAAGGTGTGGATAGCTGAAGAAGAATTGTCTCAGCGCAATTGGGTGTGTCCACCCAGGACTCCGAAGTCTGGCCTCGACGAGTCTGTCCAACGGCTAAAAAGACCGGACCAGCAGGCCTTAAAGAATACTAAGAGCATGGCGAGACACAAAAGATGACTTGGTCATCTTCTGCATCCGGACACTTCACTAGCCGTCTCGACACTGTCTTCCTGCTAGACCATGTCGGGCCCAGACGAGAGAGTGAGGCTCACTTAAATCAAATTCACCCACCACTCACGACATCACCCGCATCTCAAATATCATGCAAAAGTCCTGTGGCGATGGGCGACCGTCGTAGCAGCAGGTGATGATACTCTGGAAGATGTAGTCACAGACCTGCACGTAGGCAGTTCAGGCCATATGGTCGTCTTTCACTGACTTGAGGCAGCAGTAGTACTCGACAGCCCCCTGAACGACTGAGCAGCCCTACTAGGGCAGCACTACTCATCTCTGTAGCCTGAGGAAGTGGCTAGAAAAGGTGCCCTGAACATTGCCTGTCTCACTACACCCTGACCATCATGCCGTGGCTGGAGGGGCTCCCACTATATTACTGTCAAAATACAAATAAGAAAAGGGTAGTGCCTTTTATACTTGTGACATGGAATGTGCGTACTCATGGATAATACTAGGGCTAACAGGCCAACATGGAGGACCGTCCTGGTCGCAATGAAACTGGCTAGATATAACATCAGCATAGAAGCCCAGAGCAAGACGCGATTGGCGGAAGAGGGACAACTTTCAGAAATGGTTGCTAGCTACACTTTTTCTGGAGTGGCCGCTGGAATCAGGAGCGACGTGAGGCTGGTGTTAGATTTGCCATAAAGTCCACGCTAGAGTTGGCGCAGATTACACTTCGTGGAATGGTATCATCAATCGAAACGGCATAGGTAAATGTAACGCCAACGGCCTACTCTTGCTGAAGACATGTGTCGCAAATGAGCTGATCATTACCAACACCAACTAGAAAAAGGACAATGTGAAGGCATCCTTGGTCTCGCCACTGGCATCTTATCGACTACACCATCGCCAGACGTCGGGACCGAAGTCATGTCAAATAACTAAAAGTGGGTGTGGGGCGTGGAATGTTGGACTGACCATCGTCTCGAGATAACCAAGTTGATTCTAAAAGTCCAACCCAAGAGGCGTCCTCAGGGAACAAAAGCCCCTTGAGACTAAATGTTGAGAAGTGGCAACCTACTAGAAACAGTTTCGCTGTTGAGCTAGAAACCAGACTGGATTAGATTCAGCTTGGGAACTCCATCATCGATCACAACTGGGCGACCCTAAGGCTTCAGTTTATTGTACAGCGTTAAAACACCTTGGTACATCCACACGAACGCTCAAACAAACCATCAATTAACACCCTTTTCATGGCGCACAGGAATCATCTTACTAATTGTTGACATTCAACAACAACAATTGAAAACGATGTTGTTCTCGGCAATGTAGAGATAAAAACGATATCTATCAATAGGGCGTCTTTACCTATAGATTAAATCTTTTGAGAGATTTGATATGGCGGAGGAGTGAATGTCACGTACACACACAGCGAAGAGGCTTGGATTGTATATTGCTTTCGATATAATAACAACGTGCTCCCTATTGAAGTTTTTATAAAGTGTGTCCTATTTGTCAGAAGGCCAGCATGTTAACCGCTTGGCCACTCGTTTTTCCATAAATGCATAAAGTAAAGATAACCAAATATCAGATACTGCTGTCAGGGATGTTGTCTGGAATGTTAAAGACTTCTTTGTACGCTTCCACTACTTGTTTGTGGGGCGAGGTTGCCAGTTCCCTTCCTCTCTGCTTTTCCTTCGCTAATAGTAAGCCACCGGTACATATTTATCGCTGGGTTGACTGGGACATCCCGTTAACGGTGGTGAAGCCCTGTAACTGCCGCGAAAATCAGATGCACCATATAACATGTTTACACAGGGGGCTCCTGAGAGCAGACACTATTTTCAAGGGACTTCCAATATTAGCTGTGTAATTGAAGTTGGTTGATCTGTCCATTCATTATTAACACTGTTGTATTAATACCTCAGCTGCTGTTACTGGTGTACTAACAGCAGGAAAGTAATCGCACATTAGGTATTCAGGGATGGTAGTTTCAGGGAGGAGCATGTGTGTTTGTGACTTGACAGGGACAAAGGTGCTGTCCTACTAAAATAACGTAGTAAAAGACTATAAACTATTCAGTTTTCCCCTAGCAAGGGAAGACGATGTTCCAACGCATATATTTACCTACATACAAGCAAACATATAACGGGACCTACTTCCTTTCCCCAATCCTTCCCATACACTATTGGTAAAGTGTGCTGTTGCTAGCTGGGTTTATAAATATTTGTTTGTTTCGTTTACCTGGTTTTATAAATACTTGTTTGTCTCGTTTACCTGGTTTTATATGGCAGACTGTACTGTCGACGTTCTGCATCTCCACGGCCACGTGCATCCAACTTCAGCATGGATTGTGTTAATATTCTTTACTTCTCATGTGGGTAAGTCCTTGCTGTTTTATGAATCCGAGCACAAGCACATCAAAACCATAGATACAACAAACACATCAAAACTATAAATACAACAAACACATCAAAACTTTAAATACAACAAACACTTCAAAACTATAAATAGAACCACCACATCAAAACGATATATACAACAAACATATCAAAACGATATATACAACAAACACATAAAAACCATAAATACAACAAACACATCAAAATGTGACATATAATTAACTAATCAAACGACATATATTACAAAAATATCCAAATGTGACGTTTGACTAATGAATCTACTCTTCGCAGTTTATTCTCAATCTCCCGCTACCTGAAAATGGCTTTGGAAGTAGCATTATGTAGTATGGAAAACGCAATGCGTTGTGTCGTAGTTTACAACTTGACTGAGATATTTCCACCTTTTGGTCCACAACATCCGACCTCAACATGGCATTATTTTATACCTGGTTAGCCTTCCATCTTTTATCCCTTCACCTTAGCGTGTCTGCTCTGTTGCTGCCTGTTATCCAGGATCAGTATGTGAAGGTGTAGAATGATCTTGGCAGCTCTGAGTCGCTAGCCCTGACGTTAGCAGTCGACTTTGGGTTAATGACTGTTACAGCTCATATACCGTTTAGCAACTTATCCCTCTACTAATTAATCAGAATGTGACTTTGAACTAACTGATCAGAATGTTAGATATAACTAACTAATTAAAATGTAATTTAAACTAACTGATCAAAATGTGAAATAGAACTAACTGATCAAAATGCTAGATATAACAAATTAATAAAAATGTAACCTTGAATAACTTATCAAAATGTGACTTGTAACTAACTAATCAAAAACGTTAGATACAACTAACTAATCAAACCCTTAGATACAACAAGCTAATCAAAACGTTAGATACAACTAACTAATCAAACTGTTAGATACAACTAACTAATCAAACCGTTAGAAACATTAACTAATCAAGACGACATACCTAATACCTCTTAAATCGGTATTGATATTTGACGTTCAGTTTTACTTCTAATGTCTAGATGTGTATCTCACTGGCCATATAGGTTGTGTTGACTCTAGTACGATACATGATATAAGGAATGAGAATATAAATGCGAACATCCACACCCCTGCCGAGAATTCTTTACCAAATAATTCATTCAAATTATGGTAAAACGTTTAGTGAACGGTAACAGCCCCGAATAGAACGCTTGCCTGAACTAGACACACAATTTGGCAATTGGGCACAGCTAGTCTGACTGCCTGAATGTAAACACGATCGCTGGCACATCTAAACACCATCATTGGCCATATTACACCCCAAGTAGCGCTCAGGAGCAGCCGTGGGGCCTTGCTAACAATAGATTGTGGGTTTGCTTCCATCACTACGGTGTTTTTCCTTGCAAGTCAAGCATCCTTTTCAGATCCGGGATTTTCAATACCCAGTTCAGTTTGGCTGGAGTAATTAGTGTCATCTTTGTGCTGTCTCCTTCTTCGTCTCTATGTCGTTATATTTTCATTGTTCATTGTTATCCTTGTTCATGTCTCTATTGTACTCATTACATTACCCCAACCCGCATTTAGCTTATTTTCATGATGTTTCGGAAACGACAACAATTATCTAGTTATCTGTGTTTCCCCTATTAAATAAATGCCGCACAGTCAGACATACATTAGGACTTGAACAATCGTAACAGAACGAAATCATTTAGCACCCCAACAAAATAGGAAAATAATATACACAATCTTTTACAAAGGAAAGGAGTTAAACTATGCAAAATCACAGACGAATATTTGAAGATAGCTTAATAATACTAAAGAAAACGATGTTGGTAACAATAGATAACTACAGTAACAGATGTACATGTATTTACAGATTACTTTGAATTTAACACCATTATAAATTCTAGACTGGAGCTATTCTAAAGTAACCAATGAACATTAGATTAGAATAATTTGAACTGTGTAGAATTATACCATAATTCTCCAGCAGAAATTGCAATAAACACCGCCATTTTAGTAATATTCAACTACTACTTCGTCTTAGTCTTCTTGGTTCGCTCTCCTCATCTATTTCCCTAATGAGCTCTGCGGATCTTCGCCTGCTTCTCTCATCGCCGTACAGTTTATCTGGTTGGGGCGGGCCAAGTTGTCAGCCTGCTCCTCTCGTGGAGCAGTCAGACATGGATAACATGTTTCCAGCTTGTTTGTTCCTCTCTCATGGGCACATGTCTGTGTCCACTTTTTAATTTGTTGAATATATTTTTTTTCAGTTTGCAGTGACCCGTTCGTAGTAAGAATATTGTCACTTGATCGCATCTTGGCAAGAAGTACTATGATTCTGCTATATAAGATCATGAATGTTTTCTGTGCAATGTGTCTTTGAAGTTAATTTGGGTCATTGCACTAACAAGAAAGAAAAACGTTCTTATATATTCTAATCTTCACTGATTCAAGATCAGCGCTACAGGCGGGGGACGGCGTGGGCTAGTGGTTAAGTGACACGGCTCACAACCAGAAGTTGCTGGATTCGATCCCCATCACAGCACCCGCCGTTACCCCGGGGAAGCAAACCCTTAGAAAATGCAGGAGGAAGCAGACCTTACATAAAATGCATGCTGAAGTCGGATGCACTGGGCCGACAGGCGCAAAATAAAAACCACCGTGCAACGCACACCGCATTGGGGATAAGAGAAATAAGGCGACGCAAAAAAAAAAAAAAAAAGAAGCGTTACAGGCACCAAAAACATTACTACAAACTGACTGCAAAGAAGTTACAAAGTTGAATTGAGAAAATACAAACAACTCACAATATCAAAGTCACCCTCTAGTGGTATCTTGGACATACACAAAGGCCCCCAACGAGAGAGGAGATACGGTAAGATGAGTAAGATCATGACTGATGTACACATTCTTGAGTTTTTGTTTGTGTACAAGGATGTTCCGAAAAGTGAAAGTAATTTATTATTTTTGAGATATATAATTAAATTGTTAAAATTATTAAAAAGCAAGTGTAAGTGCAATTGCAAACCAGCTGTCACCATTATTGAAACACCCTAACATAAACATGTCAAACCAGCTGTCACCATTATTGAAACACCCTAACATAAACATGTCAAACCAGCTGTCACCATTATTGAAACACCCTAACATAAACATGTCAAACCAGCTGTCACCATTATTGAAACACCCTAACATAAACATGTCAAACCAGCTGTCACCATTATTGAAACACCCTAACATAAACATGTCAAACCAGCTGTCACCATTATTGAAACACCCTAGCATAAACATGTCAAACCAGCTGTCACCATTATTGAAACACCCTAACATAAACATGTCAAACCAGCTGTCACCATTATTGAAACACCCTAACATAAACATGTCAAACCAGCTGTCACCATTATTGAAACACCCTAACATAAACATGTCAAACCAGCTGTCACCATTATTGAAACACCCTAACATAAACATGTCAAACCAGCTGTCACCATTATTGAAACACCCTAACATAAACATGTCAAACCAGCTGTCACCATTATTGAAACACCCTAACATAAACATGTCAAACAAGCTGTCACCATTATTGAAACACCCTAACATAAACATGTCAAACAAGCTGTCACCATTATTGAAACACCCTAACATAAACATGTCAAACCAGCTGTCACCATTATTGAAACACCCTAACATAAACATGTCCACAACAATAATGTTGATCAACAGTATATTCATACCAACTCTCTGTTACCAGTGACAAAACGTGGACTTTATAACAAAATTCAAAGAGAGAAAGATCACGATATGTGAGATGAGATGTCTGGGGAAAACAATCAACGTAACTAGGAGAGACATAATGCGCAATGAAGAGGTGAGAAGAATAGTTGAAGCGAGACCTTGACCTGAATATATTTAGGTGGAGAGAATCAAGTGGATCGGCTACCTAATGAAAATGCAACCTAACCAACTACCCATGTGCGCTTATAACGCACGACGTTCGGGTTTTCGAAACCGTGGACGACCGAGAACCAAATGGATAGGAAATATTACGAACATTCTAAATCGTCATGGGATGACGACTACTTCAGCGACGAGTCTGGCCTTGGACAGACAACTACGGCTACCCACGACGCCTCACTGCATAAGTGGATAAGACAAGACAAGACAATTCAAATATAGATATACATGACGTGTCATTTATATACAAAATCACACTCCTTGTCAATACATTTCTCATATCGTTGCGGCAACTTCGTCATTCCATAACACAAGTGTTTTGATTGCCATTTCAGCCAGGAATGCACACCTGCTTTAACCGCCTCATTTCCAGATTTTCGTCTTCTCAAAACGTCCTTCATGAGTTCTAATTCTTACTCCTCTTCTTGTTCTTCAACTTCCTCTTCTTATTCTTCTTCTTCTTCTTCTTCTTCTTCTTCTTCTTCTTCTTCTTCCTCTTTTTCGTTCATTCGTTCTCAAACTTCCGCTAAAAATCCCTGAGAAATTAGAATGATGCTGTCCGAAGATCGAAATGCGTTGTGTTGTAGTTTACAGCTTCGCTTCGATATCTGCATCTTTCGGTTCGACACATCAACTAGTGTGTTTTCGATCCCTTTTTTTAGAAATCTGTCCTCTTGTAGCTTGTTATTGAGAATCACTGCGTGGAGACAGACCAGCGAACCGGCAGGCGGACAGACAGACAGACAGCCAGCAAGCCAGGCAGGCAGGCAGACAGACAGACTTATAGCCAGCCAGCCAGCCAGCCAGGCAGACAGACAGACAGACACACAGACAGACAGGCAGACCAGACAGACAGAGATAGATAGATAGATAGATAGATAGATAGATAGATAGATAGATAGATAGATAGATAGATAGATAGATAGATAGATAGATAGATAGATAGATAGATAGATAGATAGATAGATAGATAGATAGATAGATCTTATTTGAAGATAACAATTTAATCGTATTACTCTGGAAGAACGCAGCAGAGTTCCACATCAGATGAACTTTGTTCAAATCAAACGTGGCTCTCCTACATTCGCCAAATGCAGACGTCAATACCTTATATAGGTTTTAACTAGAGATCAAGCAATCCTAACAATTCAGACAAAGCGTGGATATAGTTACAGTTAGGAAAACAGACCAGCTAAAAACTTACAAAAAAGAAGAAGGGACACCAACAATATCTCACAATACAGCACTGAACATCATCTAAAACCATATCAAATAGCTGTTGTTACAACTATACGTTTTTATACCTCGTTATGTTTACACTCTTTACCCGTCGCTTGATCCCATATTGTTTGTCAATGTTTCACATAAGCTTGGGTGTTGTATTGCTTCAAATGTTCTCAAACAGGACTTACTGTTCGCTTTACTTGATCATCAATTCCCAGAGAGGTGAATTATTGAAACGTTTTACCCGCGTTGTAGTGAATAATAGATGGATTAAACATTTTAAATACAGTATTTACATTGATATACATGTTGTGAGCCAGGAAAGATGATTTAGTTTATAAATATAATGTTTTATTCCTCTTTGAAATCTTCTTTGTTGTTTCTTCCTTCTTACCATCACCTGTTCATCGTGTGCTCCTCCATGTAAAAGAGACAATGACAATACACCTGTTACATGTAAAAAAAGATGATTAATACAGCTGTTACATGTAAATGACAGGATGACAATTCAGCTGTTACATGTAAAAGATAGGATAACAATACAGCTATTACATGTAAAAGTGAAGATGACCAATGCAGCTGTTACATATGGGAAAAGATGACAATACAGAATTTAAATGTAAAGGATAGGATGACAATACAGTTGTTACATGTAAAGGAGAGGATTGCAATACAGATGCTACATGTAAAGGATAGGATGACAATACAGAGGTGACATGTAAAGGATAGGATGACAACACAGTTGTTACGTGTAAAGGAGAGGATGGCAATACAGCTGTTACATGTGAAGGATAGGATGACAATACAGCTGTTACATGTAAGGGATAGGATGACAATACAGCTGCTACATGTAAAAGGCATGATGATCAATACAGCTGTTACATGTAAAGGGCATGATGACCAATACAGCTGTCACATGTAAAAGGAATGCTGATCAATACAGCTGTTACATATAAAGGGCATGATGACCAATGCAGATATTACATGTAAAGGGCATGATGATAACACAACGTCTACATGTAAAGGATAGGATGGCAATCCAGCTGCTATATGTAAAGGGCATGATGATCAATACAGCTGTTACATGTAAAGGGCATGATGACTAATACAGCTGTCACACGTAAAAGGCATGCTGATCAATACAGCTGTTACATGTAAAGGGCATGATGACCAATACAGCTGTTACATGTAAAGGGCATGATGATAACACAAAGTTTACATGTAAAGGATAGGATGGCAATCCAGCTGCTATATGTAAAGGAGAGGATGGCCAATACATATGTTACGTGTAAAGGAGAGGGTGACCAATACAGCTGTTACATGTAAAAGAGAGGGTGACCAATACAGCTATTGCATATAAAGGATAGGATGACACATACAGCTTCTCTGTGCGCTATTAGTGAAGTAATTTCTACAGCAGCTTTTTGTACCAGATAATGCTGTTTGCCCCATTGACAGGTCCCTTCAGTAGCATGTTCTGGCAGATTAAAGGGACTGTGCTTTTTTCCCACCCAGTGATACCGTGATCCGAAAATGGGAGCAATGAACAGTAAGCAGTCCGGAATGTCATTAGACGGGACTAATGAGGTCTGACACGAGGCAACTAGATCCGTCATGTACGAGGTGTGTTCAAATGAAACCGGGCCTAACTGCACCAAGTGAACATACGTACGATGTGCATTATGACGTCACTTCTGATGTAATCAGCACATACCAACCGTCAAGTTTGCAAAATTGAATTATCCTCTGACTCATAGTTTCCTTAGCAAACCGTTGAAAACATGACGGATGTGATACGGAATCCGTCCAGTAGAAACGCCTCGTAGAAACTTTAAGCCTAAAAAACCATCAGATATGGACATGTTAACATTTAATGCGTGAGAGTAGATTTGTTAAAGGCCTGTGCTCCACAGGAAACTCAAACGGGTTGGATTGATTAGTTTCCGAAGACTGACTGACCATCCAATGCACCAGAGACTAAACAATTTGGGAAATGGGAAACTAAAGCGGAGAAACTTTGCAGAAATAGCCAAAGCAAAGATGCACGAAGATCCCATAAACGCACAAACAACACCAAAACCCATCACTACTGTACGAAATCCTACCTGGAGGCAGGATATATTTCCAGAGGTGGTAGAAAATATACCAGGTATTGCAAACAAAAACTGCCAGACTGAAAAAGAAAGGAGAGATACTACCCTAAGCTTCATAACGAAAAGCGACCAAAGCATGGACTGGACCCATGCATACACCGACGGTTCTGTAACAAACACTACACAGAACGGAGGGGCAGGAGCATTCCTGAACCTACCAAATGGCAGAAAAATAACACTGTCATTCGCTACTAGTAAGTACACAAGCAATTTCAGAGCGGAGGCAGAGGCACTGAGGGCGGCAGTGGAAGAAATGGTGACACACAGTGAAAATGAGAGCCATATAGTCCTGCTGACAGATGCTCTCGCCGTAGTCACAGCGCTAAAAAGCCAGAAAAACACTGAGCTTAATGACTTAAGAGCAGCACTCTGCAAACTGTGCCAGCAGTCCGCACCAAAAAGGGTAGTGGTACAGTGGGTTCCGTCACACTGCAACATCCAAGGCAACGAGGAGGCAGACAGACTGGCAAAAGAAGGTGCAAGACTACCACAAACAGATACCAGTATGACGTACGAAGAGTCAAAACGGCTTATCAAAGCCAGATACATGACCAAATGGGAAACCGAACATACTGGTTACACCAAAAACGATGCATATTACCAGTTGAACCGAAGAGAGCAGGTCGTTGTCTTCAGACTTCGCACTGGCCACAACAGACTGAGGTACCACCTATTCAACAAATTGAAGATAGGGTGTACCGACGAATGCCCGTGCGGTACTGGTAAAATGACCGCTGAACATCTGCTGCAGAACTGCCCGACATACGAGGATCAGAGAGAGCAGATGTGGCCATTACCAGTGGAACTGCAAGACAAGCTCTATGGCAGTGGCGAGAGCCTCAGGATGACCGCCGCTTTTTTCGAAAAAATAATGGTTACTGTCTGACTGCGTACGAAGAAGAAGAAGAAGAAGATTGATTAGTTTATTCTTTTCTCCTCGGTAACACTATTTTTGCACTTCTATCTTCTTTGTGTTAAGTAGAATTAAACCGTTAGCCGTCGAGTCTTCTCAGACACCTGTACATTTCTTTGCCTTTCTTCTATATCCTATCACAACTGCAGTCTATATGTTTCTCCGGTAAGATGGCTTACAAGAAACAGTTGCTCTCGTGGTCTGCTATTTTCGTGTGGTTTGTTTGTTCCAATTAATATATGAAGCGCAATGTTGTGTGGCGATCATTTCCTAGCACGTCCTACGCTATTCATAGGAAGGCTATGGTGTGTAATTTTCCTCGGAATTACGATAAAACACGATATGGTCTTCCTGTGTTATAGAATACGCGTTGTTGGACAGGACGTCACTACAGAATGCGCACCGTCCTTGATTAGTGTGCACGACCTACTTGGAAATTATGCCCATTTTCATTACATGCCACGACCGGAATCTCCCCTCAGCCATGGGTTAATGTATGGCCAACTGTAATAGACTACATTTGGCCATGGTTGATGGTCCCTCACCTAGACCTACAGATATGGGCGCTGGTCAGCAGCAGCGTCTTCTAGTCTACGCGTGAGGGCTGTTGCAGTCGAGAGGTACGACATTCGTCTTTCAAATCGTCAAGGAAACGGTGGACAATCGACTCCCACAAGTTTCAAGCGACCCCTGGTCTCACGGATTGTACGACCTGAATGTCTGCACCTTGAGCTACTTCCAGTCGTCTTGATTGTATGTCTTGCGACTGGTTCCCGGTAACTCAAGACGAGAGAGTGAGATTGATGTACAGCGCAGCTTCTTTCTCACTATAATCCACATGCAGAGCAAGTTACATCTTCAGGAAGAGGACAATCTGATGATGTCACCATCTTCGCTTACTTATGTTTCCAATGAATACGATTGTCATTTGCATATGCAAGAAAAACATTCCTATAAAATATCTTAGCCTATTTATGTTTTGTCCACAGTTATTTCAATTAGTAATTACTTTATTGCAGCGTACTGAACGTCGAAATAGTTGATAATTGTATATATATATATATATATATATATATATATATATATATATATATATATATATATATATATATTATTTTCAAATACACCAACTTGATTGGTATTCGTTAAAGCAACAAGGTGTCCATCTTGACTACACCAAAGATCGTGTCAACTGTTACACTAATTGTACTACCACCTTTTTTCCATTCCAGCGCCCATATGTGGTACCAATAATAAAATGGGTTAGAAAGATCCTATCTTGAAGAACCTTCCTTAACGTGCTTGAAATACGTCTTTAGTTACTGCGCATGGAAGGAGATTGAAATCTACTCTGATGGCGGATCTCAATTACCTTCGATTCGTAGACGATATAGTGCTGCTCACAGTCAGCCGCAGGAGCTTCCCGCATGCTAGAGATGCACGTCGTAGAGAGAAAACTAATGTCATGCAAAACTATTCAAACCTTGGTACACAGTCATCCTAGATTTGATACAATTCGCAATACGGTCGAGGAATACTGCCACCTTGGGCCCTCTTCAATGTGCAGAATAATTTAAAACCAGAGCTAACAAGACGTTACTGCACGGGCTGGGCTTCGTTGTTGTCTATTCAGACGGTCTTGCCAAGTTACCTGGACGAGACCGTTTACTTTTCTCTCATCTTCAACTCCACTGTGATCACTGCAATGTGATATGCTGCTGAAACATGGACACTAACAAAAGCTATGTACAACAAACTGCAAATGACCCAGGCCACTCTCGAGTGGTGCATGGTCGATCATAATCTTCACATTTCTGGCACACGGCGATTATCATTGACCAGGGAATAGTTGTTTCCGCAAAAATAAAGCCAAACATCGGTGAGTAGACCATCTAGTATTTTTAAAGAGGGAAAACATCCGCCGGGTAGGCTTCCATTGCGTTACTCAGACTCCCTTGAGCTCCAATATAGCATTCAGGATACGTCAAAAGGATAGCATATTAGACTCTGGACCTTCATAGCTCAGGATAGGATTCTTTAGTTACAAGGTTAGAGACCGCAACAGTACAACGGCCGATGAGGAACGTGAGAAAGTTCTTTAATAGATGGAAGGAAAAGTTGGGACACTTTAGTCCCAACCGTTGATAACTACGATGAAAAGATAAGTGAATGGAAAGGTGAGAAATACTTCTTCTTCTTCTTCGTACGCTGTCAGACGTCAACTTGAATTTGTTCGAAGAAAGCAGCTGCCATTCTGAGGCTGTCGACACTGCCATAGAGCTAGTCTAGTGTTGCCACTGGTGATGGCCACATGTGCTTTCTCTGGTCCTCGTATGATGGACAATTTTGCAGCAGATGTTCAGCGGTCATTACCCTGTAACACGTGTGCATTCGTCAGTGCCACTTATCTTCAGTTTATTGAATAGATGGTACCTCAGTCTGTTGTGGTCTGTGCGGAGTCTGAAGACCACGACCTGCTCTCTTCTGTTCAACTGGTAATAGGCATCATTTTTTGTGTAGCCAGTATGCTCTGTTTCCCATTTGGCCATGTGTCTGTCCCTAATAAACCTTTTGGACTCTTCGTAGGTCACAATAGAATCTGGTTGTCGTAGTCTTGCACCTTCTTTTGCCAATCTGTCTGCCTCCTCGTTGCATTGAATGTTACAGTGGGATGGAACCCACTTTACCACTACTCTTTTTGATGCAGACTGCTGGCATTGTTGACAGAGTACTGTTCTTAAATCATTAAGTTCTGTATTGTTCTGGGTTTTTAGTGCTGTAACCACGGACAGGGCATCCGTAAACAGGACTATATGGCTTTCGTTTCGCCTGTCAGCATTGCTTCTACAGCAGCCTTCAGTGTCTCTGCCTCCGCTCTGAAATTGCTTGAGAATTTTCCAATTGCCACTGACAGTGTCATTTTTCTACCATCTGTTAGGCTAAGGAATACCCCTGCCCCTCCATTCTGTGGTGTGTTTGTTACAGAACCGTCGGTGTATGCATGGGTCCAGTCCATGCTTGTGTAGTTTTTCGCTATGTGCCTCAGGGTCATGTCTCTTCTTTCTTTTTTCAGTCTGGCTATTCTTGTTTCCAATACCTGGTATATTTTCTACTACCTCTAGAATGATAGGCTGATTCCAGGTGGGTTTGCGTACAGTAGGGATGGGCTTTGGTGTTGTTATAACTTAACTTAACTTAACTTAACGTCTGTATACTGGTTTAGAAGACCCTGCAGTGTCTGTATACAACCAGTTACATTTACACCACTTTGCTCTAAAAGCTATGCGCATCCAGCTTATTCTTAAATGCATTAACTATCCCTGTCTCCACTACCTCCCCTGGTAATGCATTCCAAGCAGACACCACTCTCTGACTAAAAAAATATTTCCTAATATCTAATCTGCACCTCTCTTTAGTCAGATTGTAGCTATGCCCTCGTGTTATTGTAGGTGGCTGTATTTTTAAAAAAACTTGTTATAGTCTAATTTATCCATTCCTCTGATCATCTTATAAACATGTATTAAGTCACCATGAATTCTTGTCTCTTCGAGACAATGTAGGCCGGTTATGGTGGGTCATAGGGTCTTCACTCATCTTTGCTTTGGTTATTTCTGCAAAGTTTCTCCGCTTTCTATGTCACGCGCCGATCAAATCTGACGCCCGAGTAGTTTGGGTTGTCTTTTAGCCGCATATATTTGCCATTAAGACTTATTTTGGTGTTTTGCGGTATATTTGAAAGGGAAAATATCGTACATGTTATTTTTTCTTCATTTATTTTGACCAGCCATGATTTCGCCCACCCCTCCAGCGATGTTAGGGCTTGCTGCATCCGATTGTTTGCTACGGTGAGATTTTCTTCAGAGGTCCACATAGCCAGATCGTCTGCAAACATGGAGCTGTGGACTCTTCTTGGTATATGCTCTATGATGTTGTTTATATACACCAGAAAAAATGTGGGTGACAGTACTCCCCCTTGGGGTACTCCTTGCTCCAGTGTCACCTTTTTTGCTCATCTGCCCTTGTACTTGGACTCTGGCTGTTCTGTTTTCGAGGTAGTGGCTGATCCATCTGTACATTTTTCCAGATACTTCACTTCTTCGTAGCTTGACTTTAAGTCCCTCTTTCCACATCTTGTCAAATGCCATCTCTAAATCCACCCAAACCGCTACTGTATGCTTTTTCTCTTGGTAAGCATCGTCTATTTCCTGAGCTATGAGAGTGATCTGATCTTCAGTGGATCTGTGTTGTCTAAATCCTGCGCGCTGTGGAATTAATATGTGTTTTGCTTTCAGGGTGAGAAATACGAAAGGTAAGAAACACGACAGCGCTGAACTCTGTGTACGATAGACAATATGAAAATGAACACATCCAAAACAGAAACTGTTCAGGTAAGTAGATCGCCTGAAAACATGAACATTGTGGTAAATGGGACCAAGATTAAACAAGTGCAGGAGTTCAAGTACCTGGACAGTGTGTTTACACAGGATTGGAGGTCTTGACAGAGAAATTGAGATCAAGGGCCAAAAAGCAAATACAATAGCATATCAGCTGTCTCCATTACTGAAATAACGATAAGATATACATGTCCACACACACACTGTTAATCAACGTTTTATTACCAGTGCCAAATGCCCATTTAAGGAAAATCTCCAGAGAAAAAGATGATGACATGTGAGATGACATGCATCCGGAAAACAATCAACATAAGTTGGAGTGCCAGATTGCTCAATGACGAGTGAGAAAAATCGTTGAAGCAAGACCCTGCACTGAATATATTGATGAGTAGAGAATCAAATGGTTCAGCCACTGAATGAGAATACAACCTGACCAACTACCCATGTGAACATATAACGCACGGCGATCTGGTTTTGGCAACCATGTCAGACCGACAAAGAGATGAATAAGAAATATGGATATTCCCAAACCGTCTCAGCACTTGGACAGAAAACTATGACTTCCCACGCTCTCACACACAACTGGATAAGCAAAGAAAAGACAAGAAATATGCAAAATGATGAAAAACAAATCTAACTGAATAGTTCAACTTATCTAGTAGTTTATATAACAGCAGAAGTAAATCACAGATCTTCCTAACTTGCATTGTAATCCAATCTTTCACCGTACACTGCATCACAAGTTCACAACCACCAAAGATAGGGGTCTAATATGCAGTCCTATTTCATTTTAGTTTAAATTGTGAATCATTCTGACAACATGCGTACATCAGAACATAATAACTGCACCCAGTTTCTTAAATGGCTCTTGTATTCAATCAGTACTATAGTGGTTATATGTTGTTATTTAATGCCCACATTGAGTACGTTTAAGACTGTGTACCCCCTAAATGGGTGTTAAGCAGCGGGTTATAGTAGCTTTCCTCACACGCCAAGCGTACTGACGAGGTAGGTCGTTGTCCTCCAGACTATTGTGCTATGTTTGTCTTGTTCTGCATTACGCTCACTGCATGGGGATTACACACTAGAACCCCATAAATTTTTATACATCTGTTCTGAATATCTTCTCGGTACAGTGGGTCCCATCACACTGCAACATCCAAGGCAACGAGGAGGCAGACAGACTGGCAAAAGAAGGTGCAAGACTACCACAAACAGATACCAGTATGACGTACGAAGAGTCAAAACGGCTTATCAAAGCCAGATACATGACCAAATGGGAAACCGAACATACTGGTTACACCAAAAACGATGCCTATTACCAGTTGAACCGAAGAGAGCAGGTCGTTGTCTTCAGACTTCGCACTGGCCACAATAGACTGAGGTACCACCTATTCAACAAATTGAAGATAGGGTGTACCGACGAATGCCCGTGCGGTACTGGTATAATGACCGCTGAACATCTGCTGCAGAACTGCCCGACATACGAGGATCAGAGAGAGCAGATGTGGTCATTACCAGTGGAACTGCAAGACAAGCTCTATGGCAGTGGCGACAGCCTCAGGATAACCGCCGCTTTTTTCGAAAAAAATAATGGTTACTGTCTGACTGCGTACGCAGAAGAAGAAGAATATCTTCTCGGCTCTGAGGCTCACGTACGTATGTACTTATTCGAGGCCTCGGTGAGCACACACATAAACAGGCTAATTTACCGTACTTATTTGGGGCCTCCAGGAGCACACACATAAACAGGTTGATTGAGCGTACTTATTTGGGGCCTTGGGGAGCACACACATAAACAGGCTAATTTACAGTACTTATTTGGGGCCTCCAGGAGCACACACAAAAACAGGCTAATTTACCGTACTTATTTGGGGCCTCCAAGAGCACACACATGAACAGACTAATTTACCGTACTTATTTGGGGCCTTGGGGAGCACACACATAAACAGGTTGATTGAGCGTACTTATTTGGGGCCTTGGATAGCACACATATAAACAGGCTAATTTACCATACTTATTTGGGGCCTTGGGAAGCACACACATAAACTGGCTGATTTACCGTACTTATTTGGGGCCTTGAGGAGCACACACATAAACAGGCTGATTTACCGTACTTATCTGGGGCCTCGTGGAGCACACACAAAAACAGGCTGATTTTCCGTACGTATTTGGGGCCTTGGGGAGCACACACATAAACAGGCTAATTTACCGTACTTATTTGGAGCCTCCAAGAGCACACACAAAAATAGGCTAATTTACCGTACTTATTTGGGGACTTGGGGAGCACACACATAAACAGGTTAGTTTACCGTACTTATTTGAGGCCTCAAGGAGCACACACATAAACAGACTAATTTACCGTACTTATTTGGGGCCTTGGAGAGCACACACATAAACAGGCTGAATTACCGTACTTATATGGCACCTTGGAGAGCACACACATAAACAGGCTAATTTCCCTTACTTATTTGGGGCCTTGGGAAGCACATACATAAACAGGTTGCTTTACCGTACTTATTTGGGGCCTCAAGGAGCACACACATAAACAGGCTAATTGACCGTATTTATTTGGGACCTTGGAGAGCACACACATAAACAGGCTAATTTACCGTACTTATTTGGAGCCTCCAAGAGCACACACATAAACAGGCTAATCTACCGTACTTATTTGGGGACTTGGGGAGCACACACATAAACAGGTTAGTTTACCGTACTTATTTGGGGCCTCAAGGTGCACACACATAAACAGACTAATTTACCGTACTTATTTGGGACCTTGGAGAGCACACACATAAACAGGCTGAATTACCGTACTTATATGGCGCCTTGGGGAGCACACACATAAACAGGCTAATTTCCCTTACTTATTTGAGGCCTTGGGAAGCACATACATAAACAGACTAATTTACCATACTTATTTGGGGCCTTGGGAAGCACACACATAAACAGGCTAATTGACCGTATTTATTTGGGGCTCCCAACAGCACATACATAAAGAGGCTGATTTACCGTACTTATTTGAGGCCTCCAGGAGCACACACATAAACAGGCAAATTTAACGTACTTATTTGGGGCTCCAAGGAGCACACATAAACAGGCTAATTTACCGAACTTATTTTGGGGCCCACAGGAGCACACACATAAACAGGCTAATTTACCGTACTTATTTGGGGCCTTGGGGAGCACACACATAAACAGGTTGATTGAGCGTACTTATTTGGGGCCTTGGATAGCACACACATAAACAGGCTGATTTACTGTACTTATTTGGGGCCTTGAGCAGCACACACATAAACAGGCTGATTTACCGTAGTTATTTGGGGCCTCGGGGAGCACACACAAAAACAGGCTGATTTTCCGTACGTATTTGGGGCCTTGGAGAGCACACACATAAACATGCTAATTTACCGTACTTATATGGGGCCTTGGGGAGCACACACATAAACATGCTGATTTACCGTAGTTATTTGGGGCCTTGGGGAGCACACACATAAACAGGCTAATTTACCGTACTTATTTGGAGCCTCCTAGAGCACACACATAAACAGGCTAATTTACCGTACTTATTTGGGGACTTGGGGAGCACACACATAAACAGGTTAGTTTACCGTACTTATTTGGGGCCACAAGGAGCACACACATAAACAGACTAATTTACCGAACTTATTTGGGGCCTTGGAGAGCACACACATAAACAGGCTGAATTACCGTACTTATATGGCGCCTTGGGGAGCACACACATAAACAGGCTAATTTCCCTTACTTATTTGGGGCCTTGGGAAGCACATACATAAACAGACTAATTTACCATACTTATTTGGGGCCTTGGGAAGCACACACATAAACAGGCTAATTGACCGTATTTATTTGGGGCTCCCAAGAGCACATACATAAAGAGGCTGATTTACCGTATTTATTTGAGGCCTCCAGGAGCACACACATAAACAGGCAAATTTAACGTATTTATTTGGGGCTCCAAGGAGCACACATAAACAGGCTAATTTACCGAACTTATTTTGGGGCCCACAGGAGCACACACATAAATAGGCTAATTTACCGTACTTATTTGGGGCCATGGGGAGCACACACATAAACAGGTTGATTGAGCGTACTTATTTGGGGCCTTGGATAGCACACACATAAACAGGCTGATTTACCGTACTTATTTGGGGCCTTGAGGAGCACACACATAAACAGGCTGATTTACCGTAGTTATTTGGGGCCTCGGGGAGCACACACAAAAACAGGCTGATTTTCCGTACGTATTTGGGGCCTTGGGGAGCACACACATAAACATGCTAATTTACCGTAGTTATATGGGGCCTTGGAGAGCACACACATAAACAGGCTGATTTACCGTAGTTATTTGGGGCCTCTAAGAGCACACACATAACAGGCTAATTTACCGTACTTCTTTGGGGCCTTTGGGAGCACACACATAACAAGGTTGGTTTACCGTACTTATTTGGGGCCTCCAGGAGCACACATATATAAACAGGCTAACTTACCGTACTTAATTGGGGCCTTGGAGAGCACACACATAAACAGGCTGAATTACCGTACTTATATGGGGCCTTATGGAGCACACACATAAACAGGCTAATTTACAGTACTTATTTGGGGCCTTGGGAAGCACATACATAAACAGACTAATTTACCATACTTATTTGGGGCCTTGGGAAGGACACACATAAACAGGCTGATTTACCGTACGTATTTGGGACCTTGGAGAGATCATACATAAACAGGCTAATTTACCGTACTTATTTGGAGCCTTGGGGAGCACACACAGAAACAGGCTGAATTACCGTACTTATTTGGGGCCTTCAGGAGCACACATATAAACAGGCTGATTTACCGTACTTGTTCGGGGTCTCGGGGAACACACACATAAACAGGCTAATTTCCTTTACTTTTTTAGGGCCTTGGGAAGCACATACATAAACAGACTAATTTACCGTACTTATTTGGGGTCTTGGGGAGCACAACATAAAGAGGCTAATTTACCGTATTTATTTGGGGCCTCCAGGAGCACACACTTAAACAGGCTGATTGAGTGTACTTATTTGGGGCCTCGGGGAGCACACACATAAACAGGCTAATTTACCGTACTTATTTAGGGCCTCCAAGAGCACACAAATAAACAGGCTGAATTACCGTACTTATATGCGGCCTTGGGGAGCACACACATTAACAGGCTAATTTCCCTTACTTATTTGGGGCCTTGGGAAGCACATTCATAAATAGACTAATTTACCATACTTATTTGGGGCCTTGGGAAGCACATACATAAACAGACTAATTTACCATACTTATTTGGGGCCTTGGGAAGCACACACATAAACAGGCTAATTGACCGTACTTATTTGGGGCCCCCAGGAGCACACACATAAACAGGATAATTTACCGTACGTATTTGGGGCTTCCAGGAGCACACACATAAACAGGCTAATTTACCGTACTTATTAGGGGCTCCCAGAAGCACACACATAAACATGCTGATTTACCGTACTTTTTCGCGGCCTTGGAGAGCATATACATAAATAGGCTGATTTACCGTACTTATTTGGGGCTCCAAGGAGCACACACATAAACAGGTTAATTTACCGAACTTATTTTGGGGCGCACAGGAGCACACACATAAACAGGCTAATTTACCGTACTTATTTGGGACCTTGGGGAGCACACACATAAACAGGTTGATTGAGCGTACTTATTTGGGGCCTTGGATAGCACACACATAAACATGCTAATTTACCGTACTTATTTGGGGCCTCCAAGAGCACACACATAAACAGGCTAATTTACCGTTTTTCTTTGGGGCCTTGGGGAGCACACACATAAACATGTTGGTTTACCGTACTTATTTGGGGCCTCTAAGAGCACACA
The DNA here is from genome assembly GCA_036924085.1 of Ariolimax columbianus. Classification (NCBI taxonomy): domain Eukaryota; kingdom Metazoa; phylum Mollusca; class Gastropoda; order Stylommatophora; family Arionidae; genus Ariolimax; species Ariolimax columbianus. Next base: position 30,321,571 of record JAVGWX010000013.1, on the reverse strand, counting down.
CATAAACAGGCTAATTTACCGTACTTATTTGGCGCCTTGGGGAGCACACACATAAACTGGCTAATTTACCGTACTTATTTGGGGCCTTGGGGAGCACACACAGAAACTGGCTAATTTACAGTACTTATTTGAAGCCTTGTGGAGCACACACATAAACAGGCTGAATTACCGTACTTATTTGGGGCCTTGGGAAGCACACACATAAACAGGCTAATTTATTGTATTTTTTGGGGGCCTCCAGGAGCACACACATAAACAGACTGATTTAGCGTACTTATTTGGGGCCTTGGGGAGCACACACATACACAGACTGATTTATCAAACTCATGTTGTTTTTCTGATCGTCACAAATACGTCAATAGCCTGTTTTAAAATAAATATGTAGGGACAACAATTCTGTTTTGTTTTAAGAATTGGCTTCACTGAACTCCGGGAAGATCTATAGGTTCTCAGTATCTCAGTAAATGACAAAGGACTGATGTATTTCGTATGTTAAGGACAGCCCTCTGAATCGCACGACTCTGCTCCACCCTCGTTTAATATCAAAGTTCTCTAGTCTGTGAAGTTTTGATTTATCTACTGCAATGTTGTTATTCAATCGGCGGTAATTGAATGATTTTAAAATGTCGACTTAATTCATCTCTAATGTGCTCATAAGGTGTGCTTGCGAAACAAACCAAGATGCCAGCTCGTTCATTGCTGGGAACCCCAGCCTAACCAGGAAAGTTGATCCACACCAGCTCCTGCAGTTTGAGACTTCTACAACGACTATGCTATCATGTCATGACTAGCTTATCTGTACCGCCCAGAGTAAGAATTGGAAATCTGAGACGATGACTGTCCTTGTTAAATCGGTCTGAGATATCCACCATAGAACTGGAGTCATTGGCTCTGTCATCATCCCCGTACTTGATGTTGTTGTTGTAGAAAAACCACGTGATTGATGTCCGGATTGAAAATATTAGAAGCACTGTAACCTTCCAAGCATCTCGTGATAGATAATAATGGCAAGTTATGTACGGAGCTAGCAAGCTCATGATGAACAGACATTGATATTGAAATAGTCACTGCGTATGCTTGGATACAGGCTTCTTGTAAATTGACCAGCTCTTTTATGCTGTGCTACACATTGGATGACTAGGTAAATAAGCAATAAAATGACTATATTAATTCTGAATTATCCATTTGTCTTTCCAACATTTACGGGGAAGATTTTACTGGCTGATCAAATCTCATGTTGTCATCGTAAGTTGGCCACAAGGCTATGCGCGAAAAAAATATTTAAAGGAGTGATAGGGATAATAAAACAATTCGGAATTTAAAAGAAGCGTGTTTGAATTTAAATGGGAGGAAGAGATGGATGGCTTGAGAGGAGACATATTGAAAGGTGGGGTAAGTAGGGAGAGGGAAGTTGTAAGAGATGGGTTATGACCTAATTTGAGTTCAAACTACGTTCGCTCTAGATACAGCATTATGGAGTACTGCATGGAATCGTTATACAAGTCGTTAACACAGTTCGGAATTTACAACAATCGGAAACGAGTCGAGATTGTTTGGGGAGTTAAGAATGATCTTAAGAGGGGAGAGATGTGTTTGATGGTGTGTTGAAACAATAGGAGATTTGAAAGAGGGAGTATTGAGAAGGAAAGTGATTGGCGAGTTGGAGGTTGGGAAGAACAGTGTAATGGTGATGTAAGTGAAGGCTGTGAGAATGGACACAAACTGTAAATATTTAAAAAAATGACTGCTGTTGTCTATTTCAAATTGTGCAGCTCGCCTGACAGTCAGAGAATCTGCAAGCGTCTGCTAGTAATTGTTTATTAGTAAATCCTGTTTTGGTTTGATGGAGTTCATTTCCAACAACAGAAACTCGTTGTTTTAATTCAGAATCGTCTCTAGTATGCAACCCAGATCATATCGAACCCGAGATAAAGAATCAAGAAACAGGGTTAATGTGGTTACATAGAATCTTCACAAATGCGTGGGAAGACAGACGCGTACCAGATGACTGACAGCAAGCTATAATCGTTTCAATTTGGAAGAAAAAGGGCGACAAAAGAAACTGACACGTACAGAGACATATCGCTATTTAGTCACATTGGTAAAATGTATGTCAAAATCCTGGAACATATAATAAGACTCATCGTTAAACCTCAACTATGCAGGGCTCAATTTGGATTCCGCCGACCTATGAGCTGTACGGACGCCTTGTTCACCTTAAGGCAAATAAGCGAAAGATTGTTATAATACAACGAAAAAAATATATGTGTTGCTTTCATTTACCAGGAAAAAGCGTTTAATAGGGTAGACAGGATTAAACTTTGGAAGATACTGGAAGAGTATTGTGTACATGGTCAGCTTCTTGATAATGTCAGAGCGACTGATGGTGTCACATATCCTTTTGAAATCATTTCCTGCGTGAGACAAGGGTGTGTGCTTTCTCTTCTGCTGTTTAACATCTACATGCACAAAATCGCACCCGACACTGATCAAATTGAGACATTTGAAGCAGAACATAACTCAATACACGAGTTGCTCTTTGCAGTTGATGAATGCTTGCTGTACTACAATGAAAACAAACTGCAAAACCACATGAACGCGCTTGCGACTACCTGTGCTAAACACAATATGCGAATTAACGAAAATAAAACAGAAACTACCTAGATCAGTAGAATACCTGGGCCACTCAAATGGTCCATGAGTTCAAGTATTTGCTCAGTATTTTCTCGGCAGGGAAATTGAGACAAGGTGTCAGAAAGTATCTGCAGTGACTTATCCACTGTACCTACTGCTTAGACACTCGATCATTAGTTGGACAACAAAACAATAGTTGATAAACAGTATATTTATTTCGACTGTATGCTATCAGTACCAAACATGGCCTCTGTCCAGGGCGCCTAAGAGCAAAATTTCGACTTGTGAAATGAAGTGTTCAATGGCGATCATGGTGTTACCAGGAGACACCGAATGGGGGAACAACGACATTAGAAGTTTGGTCGGCAGTACGTCTTGTGTCGAGTATACTTCCAAGCAATAAGTTGGTTTGGTCATCTCGCGGTCGCGAGGCAGGTAGATAGATGACATTAGAGTGCTTGTGCAGCCACAAATGCTCACATTGACCGACGCAACGTAATTAGCGCAGGTTAGACGATTGAAGCTCCCTACTTCTCGCAATAGCACAAGTGAAAAGAAAACTAACTAACTAACGTCTCCATCTTTGAGCGAATCACAATATGAACCATAAGTACAACAAATGCATAATCGTGACCGTTCGGTGGTCGGTGCGTTGCATGAGTCTTACGTTCAAGAAAAACATTATCGCCTGTCTTTCTTCAGGATTAAATTGTATTTTGGAGCTGGTGAATATACTGATCACGGTATCGATAAATCACAGGTGCGCAATTCAAAAAGAAAAGGTACAACTACAACTGGACGTAATCATTTTATGATTAATTTGTTTTGGCTGCCTTTTTACCTACTCACCTTGATTATTAGCAAAGCCTTCAGCATAAATTTAGTTATGCACGAATTGATATTTTGAACCTGCGTGAACATAGGCTCTTTGAGGTTTAGCAGTAAATATATGAATAGAGAGTATTATGCATATCACAAAGTTGAGGTACTGTTAGATTGTTGTACAATGTCCTTCAGAGAATACTACCGCAGAGTAGAATGCGCTGTACATTACAAGGGAAATAACTAATGAAAGTAGCTGCGAAAATACGTTTTATATGCTTCTTTCCCATGTTTGTTGAATCGGCTTAGTTAAAGTTGTCCGTTCAGTGATATTTAATTATAGAAAAGATGCGGTGAGGGGAGGGAGGGAGTAGCGAACTGATGAGGGGCACAGCTTGTAAACAGCAAGGTCATATACCTGTGTGAAGAGAACCCGTTAAAAGAAATAGTCTCTAAGTTGGATGCAGTGTGCTGTTAAGCGCGAAAACACAGTACAAGACATTCCGCCTTAGGAAACAAGGTGTAAAAGAAAGAATTAGCTAGGAAAACACAAAATTCTAATGGCATAACAGAATGTATGTAATGATACAGCAATCGTCGCGATAGACAGACAATGGGGCTTTGGAATTGGTTGTAGCTTAAACAGAACGCAGTGGTTAGAACAACGAAAGCTCATGAACGTGTTTGAATAATAGTTGTTGTTGTTCCCTGTATTCACTGTACATACCGGGCGGGGAGAGGAAGGGCGGGGCGAGGGAGGGGCTTATATTATTGTTGCGTCACTAAACAAGACAACGAGAATCTGAGGAATTGACTAAATTCAGACAACAACTGTTGACCATCTTCTGATTCTGACATAGAAACAAAAACAAGACAAAATCATAAATAGAAATGTAAGTGACTTATGCCATCGTCAGTTATCATAGTTAATTAACTTTCTGTACATCCGAATGTTACGGTCATTTACTAATGCAAGTATCTTTCCTTATTGCAAGCGTTCGAAATCGCAGCGTCGTCATAGGAGAACACAGAACCTGCGTTCTTCTTAAATCTTTGATGGATGACTGATAAAGAGATCAGTAGACACGAGGGTGTCTTTAAGAATAGCAATAAACTCCCTCCACTTCACCAATCTGCAACCACACTTTGTATCCAAGGCCTTGATCATCATCTTCATGCCAGTGGCTTATTTCCGGCTTTCTTCACTGAGAGTCAAGCTAGATTTGAACTCTGGATGCTCAAATCGGGGACGGAAATGCTAGCGTATCTTCGCTGTTTTTATAACAGAGTAATTTGTTATTTTCAGAGTTACCTCCCGTCGTCTTGGCGTATGTCTTGCCACTTGTCCAGGTAGCTGGAGACCAGCGCAGTTTCTTGCTCACTGTAATCCAAATACAGGGAAAGTTACATCATCAAGACAAACCCGTCTGATGATGTCGCAATTATCCCTTGCGATGGTCAACTCTGAAGTTGTGACTCAGTCTTACAGCGAGGCTGTGATATCTGTGCCTTCCGACTGGACACATTAGTTTTCAACTGGCTTTTGTTAATACCCGGTTTACCTTCCCATCGTCATTCTTATTTTCTTAGCCAGGCTACACTAGATGAACCCGTTTTCAGGTCAGTCGCCTGGTGACGGAATAGGGTCGTAATCAACGCTAGCTGCTGTCAACTCAATCACTGTGTTGCATTTTCGCCCCTGTCTACACCTACCTGTAAATGGGTATCTGACTTAGAGAAAGAAGAAGGAAAGGCAAGGCAGAAGAAAAGCATAAAACCGGTCACTCTGCATGGTAGAACGCGGAGTCCTGTTACACCATCCCACAACAAAAGTGTTTCTTTTAAAACTATTTTGAGCCGTTTCTTAAAGCATTTTACAATTTTAATATAGGGATAAACAATGTCATGCGTTGGACTCTTATACCATTAAAAGAGGAAGCGAAGAGTAATCAGTCAAGGGAAACATTGATGAAAACGTTCATCTCCATCCCAGTTTGTGCTCCAGGAAACAAATAGTCTCACAGCAGTCTGACCGACGAAGTGGTAATCAACACTGTAATCTCCATAGTGGTGAACTTACTGAAGAGACTCACATTGCACTACATCTAGTTCCACTTTCTCAAATACACCACGTGATGTAAGAAGAGTCACTGTAACCCGCTAACAAACGAAACTTGGCCAAGATTTAACTCAACCCAGCACGAGTAACTTCCAGCAATAACACAGTAAAGGGAACTTTGAACTGTGCCGCTAGCCACCTTTTACAGTGCTGTAGTGGCCCATTCTATTTTAGTCTGTTGTTATAGGTGCACTCCCAGAATGAACTCATGCAGTTGTTCATTCACTCGCTCCGCACAATAACCGCATATCGAATGTTGTATCTTCAGCTTAATCTTCTATTCCGTCAAATATGTCTGTTTTATGGAGAATGCCGCCATTACATACATGCTGGAAGTAGGCAAAGGTGTCAGCAAACCCGCTGTTCACATAAGGATCAAATCTAACCTTTTTTCAAAGTGGCAGCTTCGAATGGTTTGTGTGCACGGAGAATCAGCTTTGTGTTGTGTTGTTTGTTCTGGTATGTTTTTTTTGTTCTTGAACACCTGGGCTGGGAAGTCTGCTTGCTTCCGATTCGTTTGTCATATGTCTTTCAATTTTCAAACAGGACTTCGATCTTAGTACGGCCTCAAAACTCATGACACTACACAATTAGTGTGGCGTGGAGCAGCCAAATCTGTTTGAGAGAAGCTCGGACATCAGCGCGTCAGTTATGGTCATGAATTTGTCTACTTCCTCGCCATTACAGTATTTGGTCCACAAGTCATCAACCAACCCTTGCCAAGCATATCATCTTGTTCATGTTTTATTTGGCCTCCCTGCTCCTCAATTTTTCCTGGGAGTTCCATAACAGAGAATGTCTAATGATATTGGCTGTGTGTGGCCTATTCAGCACCATTGTCTGTCTATTATTTCCTGCCCTACACATGCCTATCTTGTTTCTCGGTCGAACGTTTCCGTGTGTAACCCTGTCGAACCACTGCAAATCCAGAATCTTTCTCAAGGATTTATTGAGAAACCCTTGTAATCTCTTAATATTCAGATTAGTAATCTGTTGTTTACGCTTCAAATAAAAAGACGGACTTCACATTTCTGTTGAAGATCCTTAGATTTGTATGAATTCTGACAATTGTAGAGTTCCATATGAGCTTCATTATGACAAGAATAGCACCACTGCATCACATAGAGCATGTCGTAAGAGGCGACTAATTGTGTGACATGCCATAACACCGGTCATAGTTGGGTGATTTGTTTAGAGCAGCATAGATTGTGCCTAACAGGCTGCGGTCTACTTTGCTCTAGTGTTTGAGTATATAAAGATGGACTCGCATATCGGTTAAACACCCTCCGTAAGCGTGTGTCCCAACGCAGCGGAATATTAAGCTGCTCGGGCCTAGCCCGCTAAGCAGGAAACCCTTCTCCCGGCCACATCCAGCTCATACCAGAAGCTTGGACCGAAACAGGGGCATCTGCCCCTGTAGAAGTACATGTCGATTAAGAATTAAGAACCACATTTCTTTCTCTATGGTGATCGCTAGGAATTAAAGCTCTCTAAACCAACAAGTAGCTTACCACTCAGATTTATAGGAGCAGTGTTGTTGGTGCATTCCATTTCGAAGTTATTGTCATTTCTGCATGTATCTTTAGACTTCATTATTTAGAGATGCTGTCTAGTACGTCTGCTTTCTTCTACAGCGTCTAAGTTTTCCAGCTGTTGAAATTAGGTCAACTGGATTTCATTTATCTCATAGGCTGTAGATTTTCTTCCATAATGGAATCAACTGTCAACAGAAATAGAAACGGTTATAGAAGACAGTCCTAACGCATCCAGAATTTAATGTTACATGATTCTGCAAGCTGTCCCTCGTACACAACTCCACATTGCTTGTGCTCATAACGTCTGCTTTATTATGCTGTTTAACTTTTCCAGGATTCTGTAGTGCATTAGTAGTTTCCAAAGAGTTTCCGTATCCAAGCTGTCACATGTTATTTCCATATTCAACAAACTAGATGTACACACTTGCATTTAATTCTGTCTGTTCTATAATTATGCGCAACGTGGCTATCTTTTCTGCACGTGGTTTGTTTCGTGTCAGACCTGCTTGTTAACCTCTTAACTTAGGATGCATATGTTTTTTTAGACTTTCAAGTCTAACTATGTTTAACAATGATAATAATAATAGTTGTCCATCGCAATCAAAGATGGAGACAGCATCAAACTATTGCTACGAAATGTGTTCTGTGATGGCTGTAAAGACCAATCCTGAAACTGCATATCCTGAGACATTCAGGGTACACAATGTGATGAGCCGACTGTGGCATTTTTGTGAGTAGATTTTCTTTCTGGAAGCAGCTTTCGTTGAGCCTCCGCGATGGTTATACTCTTGTCGATCTGAGCACATTCGAGGATATTAGCGCGCCTGGTGGTTGATTTCATGCACGCATCTCCAAGGAGGTGACATCAATACCGAAGCTTTTCAGAAACATTTTCAATGAGCCTCTGTAGCGTTTATTCTGCCTTCTCGCTTCTTACACCCCCCCCCCCCCCCACACCTTGGTGATCGTCTGTCTGTTGTGAGTTCACAGTATAACAGCTGCTATGGGATGCACTCATCTGGCATGCGAACAACATGTTCCGTCCATCTTAGCTGAGGCAAGTTCTAAAGTGTATGGATGCTCAGCATGTTAGTATTGCTAAGTATTTCAGAGTTATGCCCCTTGTCCTGCCGCCTGATCCTCATCAGCCTACCCAGATAGCTCATGTGAGAACGGTTGAGCTGTCTGGCATATCTGCTATACATTGTCCAGGTCTCACATGCATGCAGTAGGGTGGACAACATCACAGCACGATATACTTTTACTTTGGTGAGACACTGGTGTCTTGTCTATCCCAGTATTTTACTTTGGTGAGACACTGGTGTCTTGTCTGTTCCAGATGTTTGCATTGGGGAGACACTGGTGTCTTTTCTGTTCCAGACGTTTACTTTGGTGAGACATTAGTGTCTTGTCTGTTCCCGACGTTTACTTTTGTGAGACACTGGTGTCTTGTCTGTTCCAGACGTTTGCATTGGGGAGACACTGGTGTCTTTTCTGTTCCAGACGTTTACTTTGGTGAGACATTAGTGTCTTGTCTGTTCCCGACGTTTACTTTTGTGAGACACTGGTGTCTTGTCTGTTCCAGACGTTTGCATTGGGGAGACACTGGTGTCTTTTCTGTTCCAGACGTTTACTTTGGTGAGACATTAGTGTCTTGTCTGTTCCCGACGTTTACTTTTGTGAGACACTGGTGTCTTGTCTGTCCCAGACGTCTGCTTTGAGTCTCCCAAACACAAAGCTCATCTTTGCAATCCTGCTATTCGCCTCTCCAGTAAGGATGCTGCCTAAAGTATGTTAACTAGTTAGTGAATGTAGACGCTGGTTCTGTACCGATACTTTACCAGATCAAGACAAAAGCATTAGTTCTCTCTAGATGTTATATCCTTCTAGATTGTGAATTTGATGAACACACCCATTCAAATGGCGAATTGTCTTCGAAGTAGCAGTGCTCTCATTAATTGCCATTTGTGGAATCTGTGAATGTATCGATCATTGTGATGTTTATGATGTCGATGGAATTGGAATCATACATCCGATCCAATAATCGTTGACTGATATGTAGGAATACGTTCACCTTCTGTCAAAATGTAAATGACTACCCTTGCACGAAGATGGCGATTATCAGGCTGTTTCAATGTCGTTTTAAAACTGGCTATGTCAGTCAACATTTTCAACAGTAACATACATTAAATCTAAATACAGAACTCGTCTGGAAGATTAGATATATTTTTTTTTTTTTGGAGGAAGAGTTCAGATGTAGCCGACGATACAGTACAGTAAATGAGCCAACAGCAGCCTGCGAATCGTAGCTTGCTTCCAGCATCAAGGTCAGCGAATCACAGCTGACCAAAACACTTTTCAGTCAAAGCGCTGGCCCTGGAAATAGACTGCACTGGTGTAATCTAACTAGGAGAATAGGAATCACAAACCCGACACACAGAGAGGTCGGATGGAGTCGACAGATATCGCAGTCTCGCTGTACACTACAGCACAAAGTCATAAAGTCGTTTTCAGGAAGAAGAAGAAGAAGAAGAAGAAGAAGAAGAAGAAGAAGAAAAAGAAGAAGAAGAAGAAGAAGAAGAAAGCCAGATTTCAAGAAACGTGCCTAATAAACAACAAAACAAAGTTAAATTATTTCGCGCTGATCAAATAAGTATACATTTCAGAATAAAGTGAGTTTTGTGAGTTTCCAAATTCATCAACAATAATAGGTTTATTTTGCAATGCGTGGTCAATGCGTCGTTTAGATGGCTAAATGTTAGCCTAAACAGAAGAAAACATGGTGTACGCCTCCTCTCTATTCCATATTGACGGGCCATTTTATTTGAGGCGGGTATATTAATAGACAACAAAGTGAGTCTGCAGCTGAAAGTATTAACACGTTCATATTAGAATGAGAGCAACAGAGTAGCAAGACCTGGTGTTTATCAAGGTAGATGTACTGGCTTCAATCCTCGGTCTGGACACTAACCCTAAAGCCAAGCTGTGAATGGACCAATAATGATGAGAGGTAGGGTAGCGAAGAAGGGCACTGTCACTCTAGCTCTCAAACAGGCACATACCTAGCACAATCAAGTCTCGAACACTTCATCTGAGATTAAGATGCTGAGCAACGCACACCGCCTTGGGGATTTGAGAAATAAGGCGAACGTAAACAAACAAAAAATAAAAAAATATTTTTTCAGGTTCCAGCAGTATCCCATCCAATGGATGGTGTCAGGTTCCAACAGTATCCATCCAATGGATGTTGTCAGGTCTCAACAGTATCCATTCAATGGATGTTGTCACGTCCAACCACTATTTCCTGACGTGAACCTATAAACGGATTCGTGTTTTGTAAGATCTTTATAGCGTCTGTTTGACAGAGCTGTTAGAACGATTGCCTGTCAATGCAAAATCGACCCAATGTTCAACCTAGTTACGTCATACTCCCGTATTTTCAGTTGTAAATGGGTACCTGGCTCTGTTTTAGTTATAACACGTACACATTTAGATAAATAATTAAACGTCCAATATTTGAACGCTTACTAATTGTCTTCTATGGGATACCTTTTGTGTGTCCCGACTTACAACGTGTTACAGTATATAAACACAGGTAAACATCCTATCAACGTGTCGCCTACTTCCACACCTGACAGGTAACTACGTGTTTGTTTATAGTTTACAAATACCAGATAATCTTTGACCTACTATCAGATAGGTTCTACGTACGCCATTGGTACTTCAGTAGGGAATCCAATTTAGCGAGCATGGAATCAACATATATCACATTACCTTGTTCGTCGTCATAATTTGTCCTGCCCAGTGACGTTGAGATTAAGTTACGTTTGTAATAGTCGGTGCCTTGGCCGATACCGGTGTATGCTCATGCTATAAATAGTAGGGATGTTCAGAATAGTACTTCTCGGCCGAAAACGAATAGTGCGTGAGTGAATATTTGGCCTAACAAGTTGTGTTCGATACTTCTACTGTCATTTCCTATAATTATTAGATCATATGCCATCAGTCATACGACTTTTTCTCATTGCTGGTTAGTCGTCGGGGAAGGGGGGGGGGCGGGGGAGGATGGGGTTAGGCTGATGACTGCAGGCCTCTTCGCCATTGCTGTCGCCACGTCGTGTGCTGGCTATGTTTGTTTATTTCACTTCCAACAGAAAAACAACATATGACATACCGGGGATTTGAACCCCTGCCCTCCTTGTCAGCAGGCAGGTATCAAAACCATTCGGTCACGAACTCCTTCATTCGGCCACGCGCTTCTTCATTGAGCTAAGTGCTCCGATTAAGTAATCAACAAAAACATATAGCTTTTTCAAGTGTTGCAAAGGTTAGGGAAAATATTATCTTGGAAAGTATTTAATGTTGTTAACTAATCACTAATCATTTTTTTACAATTCAATTCAAAAGTCATTTCTGCGTGATACAAACATTGGCTTTCCAAAATACGAGTCTACCTAAATGATTTGCCAAAAGGGCAGCTGTTGTCTGAAAACGTGCTGTTGGATCAATAAACGTTAATTTGTGACACTCGCCTGGGGGAAACATTTCTTTAATTTGAACAGTTGCTATAAAATATATCCAAAGAACAAGGTACGATTTAAAATAATATTTCAATAACTAAGCAAGGACCAGTTATATTGATTTTTCTCCGTTACTTTGTCCTGTTCTTCTTCCAGAAAAAACCAGAAGTAAACACTGAGGATGACACCGGTGAGGAAATTCATGTACGATGATTCTTCTTCTTCTTCTACGTTCCTTCTCAATCTCCCACTACCAAGCCCTGAACACGGCTTTGCAAGTAGCAGGATGTAGTCCTGAGAAGGGAAGGCGTTGTGTCGCTAGTTTACAGCTTGACTGCGATATTTGCACCTTTTGGACATCCGTCTTCAGTAGAGAACGTTGATGATTGTCAAAGATTTCAGTCGGCAAGGAATGTTGACCAACACCAATTAATGAAGAAAATAAAACAATCAATACACCAATGAAGCACGAAAATTAAAAGAAAATTATACTCCTATAGTCCACGTTCAGTGTCCCACCAAAAATAAAATTCTTATTTTCAGTTAAAATAGTTTTAAGTAAAATAAAAGTTTGGACAGGAAAACGTAGATTTTTTTAAATATTTATTTATTTTTTCTGATAAATGTAATTCTTAAACAATTAAGTGTGTACCACGATCTGCGTACTTTCTAAAAGTGCATTGTATTTTATAGAGCCGTGAATGACATGTCATTTAGTGGAATTGTATCTCACGATAAACCAGACCATGTACGTTACCCTGTCGAGCAACGCCTTAATTTACCCATCTGTATATGGAAACCAGACTCATTAGAGTAAGCTAAGAAAAAGAAGACAGAGATGAAAAGAATAGCTTTCTCAAGCTTACAACAATAAGACATTGTACACATTTTCTCTAGTGGAAGTTGTTGGAATGCCATTATCATGAGCTGTTAATCAATTTGTTGTCTGATCTTAGCTGTCTCATTATTCTGCTTTTCTTTTTCAACTTTTTCCAAGATTTCTTCATTTGTATATTTGTAAATTTATTAATTTTGTGTTTACTCACAAAAAACAAGTCTTATGTCATCGCTTGACACTGCCTTGCGATTAGCATGTGACAGACATGAAAAGGCTCCAAAGGTCTAGCAAGATGAGACTATAATTTCTTATCAAGAAGGGAACTAGCTTACATACTATGAGCTCCTGCCCTTTGGCCCAATGCCATATAGTGATATCTGCAAATGTTTGAAAGCTGTTGTTTAGTTCCGTTCAAAGTGTTCCATTTGTCTGGCCTCTGAGGAAGAAGCTCTTTCCTAACACTGGCAAGGGCCGGACGCACATTCAAAAAGATGATGTTCAATAGTTTCCTAGGGATGTGTGCACAGCCGGGTATATTCTGGTTGGATTCTGTTCAAGTGGCTGTTAAGTTGTATGTGTTGAGTGCGAAGTCGGAAAATGGTGCGTTGGTCTCTCCTTTTCAGGAGGTTGACATTTAGACAGTATAGACTACATAGATAGCATAGACCACATAGACCATATATACCAAACAAAAAATACAGACAATATAGACTATATAACAATATAGAGCATGCTAGCAGTGTACCATATAGTAAGTATAAACAATATAGACTGTATAACCATGTAGACACTATATAGAGCAAATGGACCATATAGACCGAATAGACAGTATATATGTAAAGTAAAGATAAAAAAGACGAAATTTACCTAATAGACCATACAGATCATTATACCTTATATATCATATACACATTGTGTACCATATAGACAATATACACCATATAGACAGTATAGACCATTTAGACCAAATATACCATATTGACCACATTGATCATACATACCATATACACGGTATAGACTAGTTATACCAAATATTCCATATAGACCCTATAGATAATATATACTTTATACACCTTGTACATAATATAGACCATTTAGATCATATAGATAATATATCATGTACACTACATAGACAATATAGACCAGAGGTGGCCAAACTACGGCCCCCGGCCCAGATCCGGCCCGCCAACCAGTTTTGCGCCAGCCGCTTTTTGTTGATTTAAAATTAACCCCCAGCCCCACCCCCCCCCCCCCCCCCAAATGTTACAAAATTGCACGCACAGGCACAAGAAACAAAACCAAAAAAGACCCGAAATGAATCGATTACCACCTCCCCACCTCACACAGCACCATCAACTCTTTTTCCCTCTCTCTCACTCTCTCCTCTCTCTCTCTCTCTCTCTCTCTCTCTCATACCAATTGAGATCTATTAGAAAGTGCCGACAAAACGGAAATGATAACATTAAATCTCTGATCGTGCACGTGGACAGGCGCGAAGACAGTGTCGGTACCTACTCTGATAATGAGAAACTGAAAGCAACGACAGAACTTTTCTGCGGTCGAAAGTCTCTAAGATGTTGATGTTGATTTGTATTTAGCCTCGGTATGGGAAAATGGTCGTGGGAGTAGGGGTGGAGGATAGGTACATTTCTTTAGGAAGGAGTTCAGGTACACAGTTGGCCGTCTTGTGAAGTGTGTTAAGTATAAATCAGCCAGTGACACTTATGTGATTGTAGCTGCTGTGCACGTATTCATGTCTAAAAGTTTACATTTTAAAAATGTTTTCTAAGTATAGAGTAAAATGCCGTTGTTTTCTGTACGTGGTTCATTATAAATGTAAAACTAAATCTTAGAATTTTTTATTTTTAAAGATTCTATAAGTCTGGCCCTATGGTGTTACCCTTTACCATAATCTGTTACTCGGCAAACCTTAGCTTGGCCACTACTGATATAGACCATAAAGATAATAATACTTTATACACCACATACGCTGCATAGACCATATATATATATATATATATATATATATATATATATACATAGAGAGAGAGAGAGCATATACACCATTTATATAATATAGAACAATATGGACCATATGGATAATACATAATTTATACACCAAATATACCCTTCAGATCATATATATGTATATATATATAAATATATATATATATATATATATATATATATATATAATATAGGCTTTATACAGATTGCATCATTCTTGTATCAACTACAGTTTAAGTTCATTATCATAAGGGCAACATCTTCTCACAAAAAAGACAACCAAAGGCTAGAGAAGTCAAACCTGAAAAACGAAGTCAGCAGAAAGTCTATGCACTTGGCTGGAGAGCACATACCAATGTGCAACACATCTCAGGGTATGCAGAGTGGAACAAAGGGTTCTTCCTCTGCATTCGTTCTGAAGAGGTCGTTATAAGGTTGTATGGTAGTAAACCGTAGCAATGAATTCTAGATATGGTGCTTTGCCTGTGAGAAACCGCCAGGCGGAAAAGTGCTTGGCCATATGTTTCGATAGTACCCACATCAATGTGGCCCACGATACCTCTCCCCTATAGGAGAAATAGTAGGGTGGTATTGTCTCTGAATAAGACAGCAGACTTTATTGGAGAACACGGAGTCACAGTTTAAATATGAGATGTAAGAAGAAGTTCATCATTTCGTTCTTAGTCTTAGTCGACCTGGGGCAAATGTCCCTGTGCAGGTCCCAGCTCTGGCATTAGCTGGATGTAGTCAGTGGGCAAATGTCCCTGTGCAGGTCCCAGCTCTGGCATTAGCTGGATGTAGTCAGTGGGCAAATGTCCCTGTGCAGGTCCCAGCTCTGGCATTAGCTGGATGTAGTCAGTGGGCAAATGTCCCTGTGCAGGTCCCAGCTCTGGCATTAGCTGGATGTAGTCAGTGGGCAAATGTCCCTGTGCAGGTCCCAGCTCTGGCATTAGCTGGATGTAGTCAGTGGGCAAATGTCCCTGTGCAGGTCCCAGCTCTGGCATTAGCTGGATGTAGTCAGTGGGCAAATGTCCCTGTGCAGGTCCCAGCTCTGGCATTAGCTGGATGTAGTCAGTGGGCAAATGTCCCTGTGCAGGTCCCAGCTCTGGCATTAGCTGGATGTAGTCAGTGGGCAAATGTCCCTGTGCAGGTCCCAGCTCTGGCATTAGCTGGATGTAGTCAGTGGGCACATGTCCCTGTGCAGGTCCCAGCTCTGGCATTAGCTGGATGTAGTCAGTGGGCAAATGTCCCTGTGCAGGTCCCAGCTCTGGCATTAGCTGGATGTAGTCAAGGGGAGGATTTCCTACTTAGCGAACTAAACTCGAGCAACGTATTACTCAGCTGCGTTGGGACAAGTGGTTAATCAGAGGGTGGTTACCCGATGTGCGAGTCCATCTTAATAGACTCAGACACCACAAGTAGACCCGCAGCCTGTTAGGCGTCATTTATGCTGCTCTTAGCAAACCACCTAACCATGACCGGTGTTATGCTATGTCATACAGTTAGTCGCCTCTTTAGGCATGCTGTCTGTGGGTCTTCGGTACTTTCTTGTCTTTTACATACACAAAGACCCTGGTGAACCACTCTGGACATTATTTCGTTACTTACTAGTATTATAAAAACTAAAATCCCATTCAATTGAACACCATCACTTTCTTTTTGCAAGCATCACACTGTAACCCAGTTCCACCGGCTTAGGTCACAACTCCAGGAATATAATGTATCAATGAAAAGTACTTGGTGACGTACGCACACTTTTTTCTTTATGCAATCTGTTTAAATTTCGTCTTCTTGAAATGTGTAGCGAACTTTGAAGAGTCTTAAATCAATAACCCCGAAGTTTACTGATCGGTTTGATGGAAAGCTTCTTATGTTTCCGTATTTATTTCCGGCAAACATCCTGTGTCGTCACTGCGCAGGTATGTGAGCGTCTTATGTCAAGTTCACAGTTCCGGCATTGATTCGTAAGATACAGTAAACCTTCGTTGATTGTGATATCAGAAAAGAAACGACAGTAACAGAAACGCTGCTACTTTGACAAGCATACGAAGGAGAAAGAGAAAAATAAGACAGGTCCTTAGGATCATTGCAGTTTCATAAGCGTGTAGACCAGGGCCCCTCAACCTTTTTATACCTGGCGGCCACTTTTATAACTTTCGCGAGGGTCATTTTTTTCTTACCGCCCACTAAAATCTAAATTTAAGAAAATGTCACGATCGTCAATTGAGTCTGTATATTTTTTATATTTTTAAAATATTATCATCATGTGGTACGTCCTTTGCAGAACTTCGCTCTCATCTATTTCTTGTCAAATCTCCAGCCTTCTCCATAGTCTTGCCAAAGCATCCATTGGCATCTTGGTGCCATCACCTTCTTGGTCTTCCTATGTCTCTCTTGTCAGGAATTATATCTTCCATTACCTTTCTCTCAAGACCGTTATGTCTTTTGATGTAGGTAAATATTTCAATTGTTTTGTCTATTGTGGAATCGATTAACAAGTTCTCTTCTTTGCTCAACTTCTGTCGAATGTCTACATTCTTTTTTTTCCAGTTCATGATATTCTGATTTCGACACGATTCTATTTCTTGAGGTTTGGTTAACTGTCTATGTTTCACATCCGTATGCTGCCGCATTAACAACACGTTTCTGCAAAGGTTCACTTTGTTGGTTTGCTGGTATTCTGCCATAGTTTACTCAGGTCTTGTAGATTCATTATTGCCGTAATAATAATAACGTTTTTTTTTATTATTGCGTTCGCCTTATTTCTCTATTCTCCAAGGCGGTGTGCGTTGCACTGTGGTTTTTATTTTGCCCCTGTCAGCCCAGTGCATTCGACTTCAGCATGCATTTTATGTAGGGGTCTGCTTCCTTCTGCATTCTCTAAGGATTTGCTTCCCCGGGGTAACGGCCCGTGCTGTGATGGGGATCGAAACCAGCACCTGCGAGTTGTGAGCCGTGTTACTTAACCACTATCCCACGCCATCCCATAACAATAATAATTATTATATGTTTTTAACACAGAATGTAATTATTCTGCTACCGCCCAACTGAATGCTAAAATCGCCTACTAGCGTACATGTTGCGATGAATGTCAACTGGTCGACATCCTGTTTGAAATCGAATCACCGCTCACTGATCAACTCTGGACGGATTCCTTATCACACCCGTCATGTTTTCGATGGTCTGCTGAGGAGACTATGAGTCGAAGGATAATGCAATTTTGCAAACTTGACGGTTGGTATGGCCTGTTTACACTAAAATTGATGTCACCGTGTGCATCGTACGTATGTTCTTTTGTTTCAGTTAGATCCGGTTTTATTTGAACACGGCTCGTACTATCGGCTTCAATATTCAAATATTACTAGTCTACCACATTATTAATTTTCGTATCTGTCATTTGCTACCAATAGCTACTATTGCGTTTGTTAGAAGAAGGAAATAAGCAACAGACATTGAGCTAGAAAAGAATCTTTTACAATTGTCTGCCAAGTGTTTGGCAAAAATAGGGGCTCACCCTGGGGACCACTCTTTCCCTTCTCCCTCTTCTCTTACCTCACTCTGTTTCATTTGACTCTGTCCTACAGTCACACTCTTGCACAACTTTCACACGCGCCCTTATGATGAGGCCCTTCCATTGCACTTTGGTTGGGCTAGCTTCTGAGGACGCACAAACCTAGCATAGGTACATAAAGACGCATACATTCATCCAAGCACTGGTTTATGCGTCCTGATATCGCCCAATTGACTACGGTCCGGGGTGGAAAATGGCGCGCCTCCGCCAGTAGAAACTAGTGAGGCAAACATCTAAGCAACTTGGCAGAAATATGATAACATTAGACAGTAGACAATTAGTTTAACATGTGATAAGCAAGCATTATCCATTCCATATAACAATACTAATTATAATAAAGAGACAAATGAATTTCTCGTTCGTGCAATGAAAAGCATATGACTGTCTTGGAAAGTGAGAACTTAAAAAGGAATAATTCTTCGACAAACATTTCACATTTTACACATTTACATTGTGTTTGTTTGTTTATTTGTTCTCAAAGTTATCATTATTTGATAAAACTTTTAGGCTAGTAAGTATTTAGATGATCAATGTATTTATTTAACACTCCATTTTGCTGTTATTAATTACATTGAAAAATGTGTTTTAGTTGTTAATCCGTTTCTATAAATGTCAATACTAATTTGACATTATTTTTTATTTGCTAAATGTTTTGTCTGTACAGTTATTCGATTCAACGTTTACACAATAAACGTAGCCAACACTCAACTCAAAGGCCCAGCTCGAACCTTGTTATGGGATCAAGACGCTGAGCAGCGCATGAGCTGCAGTGGTCAGCTACTCATAGCTGACTGCTAGCATCAGGGCCAGCGAACCATAGCTGCCAAGACCCTTCTACACCTCCACGCGGTGATCCTGGATAACAGGCTGCAGCAGGGCAGACTGGCTAAGGAGAAGTGACCGGAGAGGGAATGCTAACCCCGTACTCAAAAAATGCTTGCTGAAGTCGGATGTGTTGGACCGAAAGGTGCAAATGTTGCAGCCGGGCTGTAAACTACGACACAACGCATTCCGTTCTCTGGACTACATTCTGCTACTTACCCTTCCAGGATTTGGTAGTGGGAGATTGAGAACGAACGAAGAAGAAGAAGAAGAAGAACCTTGTTATTTGCAGATGGCATTCCCACATTCTGGACTGGACGCGAACAAAATAGAGATGGTCAACGATGAGACCCTGCAAGCAATTTCACGGGGGTGTTCACCTGGAGGATAGTTTCCCAAAAGGGTACAGTGCTTAATGTGGTGCGCCTTGGGAAATTTCATCGGGGAGGCTAACCATTCTGCCATTATCCTTGTTTGTTTGTCATTCTTCTTCTTCTTCTTTTTCGATCAACTGTGCCTTTAACCCGAGTTTCAAGAAGGAGACCGTGCGCTTGGGGGTCTTCGCCGGTCTCCAAAGTTTTTTGAGTATGGTCACTCATCCGGGCTAAAGTGCCTCTCTTTGGCTTGCATAAGTGGGGCAATGCTGCAGGATATGTTCTGGTGTCTGATTTGGTGCTTAATATTCGCATGTGGTGGTGTCTCTAAGTGATACAATGGGAAAGTGGTTGTTAAGGTTGAGCGGCTGATAAGTGGCAATACTATAGATTATGATGTTGTAGCATCTACCGATAGATACCAGTATATCTGCTACACGACCAGGGCTTCTCTGCTAGAGTGAGATGTTAGGTCGTGGCCGAGAATAACGGTGCATACATAACAAATGCCTACAGTATGATAATGGAGATTGATTCTGTGTCTTCAGTGGCTGTCTGAAACCTATTTAACAATGGCAGTCATCGTGTCAGACTCACAATCTTAGCTAGCTACGACATGAGGGGATAGTGGATATAGAGGCGTCGAGCTTTTGGGAACTTGTGTAGATCTGCTGTCCTGGTAATACTGGCTCATGACAATAAACAAGGTGATGTCTTTAGTAGTGACTGGATTTTGACAGTGGTGACATTCTGTGATAGACCATTGAATGTCTCTTGAACTTTGACACTGCAATCGTTGAAATGAGAATTGACAGACTTAACAAATCTTAACATCAATTGTGGGTAGAGTAGGGAGTGTTGTCTGGGAGAACGGAGCAGGAGTAGAAACAACCGGGTGGGCTAATAAGATCATCAGTATCAACATTCTTCTCTATTGCTTGAGAGAGATTTAGCACCTATGGGTTTGTCCGAATTGCACTGATGTATATTCTTAATACAACCAAACTTGATTAACATTACAGTTACCTATTAACAACAAGCCACGTCATGTGGCGTTGTGTCTTTTAAGGATTAACATACAATGGAAGAGGAGAGGCGAGAGAGAGAGAGAGAGAGAGAGAGAGAGAGAGAGACAAACCGATTTGTGATGTCTCGTTGTGGTGTATGAGAGTCTATGGGATGAAGTATGACAAGGGGGAGGGTTTGGTGGGAGGGGGAGAGGGTGAAAGAGAGAGAAAGAGAGAGAGAGAGCTTTGTGATGCCACGTAATGTGTGTGGATTTTTGTGACGAATTATGACGAAGGAGGAGGATGAAAGAAAGGAGAGAGCGAGAAAGAGAGAGAGAGAGAGAGAAAGATGTGTTGTAAATGTGTGGTGTGTGTGTCTGTATGTTGATGTGTTGTGTGTGTATCTGTGGGTTGATGTGTTGTGTGTGTGTCTGTATGTTGATGTGTTGTGTGTGTATCTGTGGGTTGATGTGTTGTGTGTGTGTCTGTGTGTTGATGTGTGTGTGTCTGTGTGTTGATGCGTGTGTCTGTGTGTTGATGTGGTGTGTGTGTATATGTGGGTTGATGTGTCGTGTGTGTGTCTGTGTGTGTTTGTGTGTTGATGTGTGTGTGTCTGTGTGTTGATGTGTGTGTCTGTGTGTTGATGTGTGTGTGCCTGTGTGTGGATGTGTGTGTCTGTGTGTTGATGTGTGTGTGTGTGTCTGTGTGTTGATGTGTGTGTGTGTCTGTGTGTTGATGTGTGT
Source organism: Ariolimax columbianus (assembly GCA_036924085.1). NCBI lineage: Eukaryota > Metazoa > Mollusca > Gastropoda > Stylommatophora > Arionidae > Ariolimax > Ariolimax columbianus. Next base: position 30,300,579 of record JAVGWX010000013.1, on the reverse strand, counting down.
GTGTATGTGTGTTGATGTGTGGTGTGTGTGTATATGTGTTGATGTGGGAGTGTGTCTGTGTGTTGATGTGTGGTGTGTGTCTGTGGGTTGATGTGTGTGTGTGTCTGTGTGTTGATGTGTGTGTGTGTATCTGTGGGTTGATGTGTGGTGTGTGTGTATGTGTGTTGATGTGTGTGTGTGTCTGTGTGTTGATGTGTGTGTGTGTCTGTGTGGTGTGTGTGTCTGTGTTGCGTGTGTGTCTGTGTGTTGATGTGTGTGTGTGTATGTGTGTTGATGTGTGTGTGTATCTCTGTGGTGTGTGTGTCTGTGTGTTTATGTGTGTGTGTGTGTATCTGTGGGTTGATGTGTGGTGTGTGTGTCTGTGTGTTGATGTGTGTGTGTGTCTGTGTGTTGATGTGTGTGTGTTTGTGTGTGTGGTGTGTGTGTCTGTGTGGTGTGTATGTCTGTGTGTTGATGTGTGTGTGTGTGTTGATGTGTGTGTGTCTGTGTGGTGTGTGTGTCTGTGTATTGATGTGTGTGTGTGTCTGTGTGGTGTGTGTGTCTGTGTGTTGATGTGTGTGTGTGTGTATCTGTAGGTTGATGTGTGGTGTGTGTGTCTGTGTGTTGATGTGTGTGTGTGTTTCTGTGTGGTGTGTGTGTCTGTGTATTGATGTGTGTGTGTGTGTCTGTGTGGTGTGTGTGTCTGTGTGTTGATGTGTGTGTGTGTGTATCTGTAGGTTGATGTGTGGTGTGTGTGTATGTGTGTTGATGTGTGTGTGTATCTGTGTGTTGATGTGTGTGTGTGTCTGTGTGGTGTGTGTGTCTGTGTTGCGTGTGTGTCTGTGTGTTGATGTGTGTGTGTGTGTATGTGTGTTGATGTGTGTGTGTATCTCTGTGGTGTGTGTGTCTGTGTGTTGATGTGTGTGTGTGTATCTGTGGGTTGATGTGTGGTGTGTGTGCCTGTGTGTTGATGTGTGTGTCTGTGCGGTGTGTGTGTCTGTGTGTTGATGTGTGTGTGTGTGTGTGTCTGTGTGTTGATGTGTGTGTGTGTATCTGTGGGTTCATGTGTGGTGTGTGTGTCTGTGTGTTAATGTGTGTGTGTGTCTGTGTGTTGATGTGTGGTGTGTCTGTGTGGTGTGTGTGTCTGTGTATTGATGTGTGTGTGTGTCTATGTGGTGTGTGTCTGTGTGTTGATGTGTGTGTGTGTGTCTGTGTTGATGTGTGTGTGTGTCTGTGTGTTGATGTGTGGTGTGTGTCTGTGTGTTGATGTGTGGTGTGTGTCTGTGTGTTGATGTGTGGTGTGTGTCTGTGTCTTGATATGTGTGTGTGTGTGTGTGTGTCTGTGTGTTGATGTGGTGTGTGTCTGTGTGTTGATGTGTGTGTGTGTCTGGGTGTTGATGTGTGTGTGTGTATGTGTGTTGATATGGGTGTGTCTTTGTGACGAAATTTGACAAGGACGGAGGGTGAAAAGTGTGGGATAGAGAAAGGGAGAGAGAGATCGATAATGGGAGATCTGTGGTGTCGCGTTGGGTGGGATCATACCCGCAACTTCTGGCGCCAAAGTAAAAGTAAAGTGAAGATTCAGCAGAATTAACCGCTGGTTGGAAATGGAGTTTTTGAAGACTCCATTGTACTAAGCCGCAGTCTGTGAAAAATGGGTTGGCCAGTGCCCTTCCTTAGTATTTTTACTTTCCATAACGCATGCGTCAGTTACCCATTTACAGCTCGGTTGACTGGAGAAGCGATCCCCGAATAAAA